>LOJH01005579.1:0-33891 GCA_001685095.1 Ellobius talpinus | reverse complement strand
TTATTAACCAATGAAAGTAACACATAGACAGATGACCCTCCTCCATCATCAGTTCAAATATCAAAATTTCTGAAAAGGCTTCTCCTCCTAGCCCCCACTTTGTCTTATAGATGTGGCATCGTGTACCCATCTTTAATTTGGCACCTACCACTGACATTTAAATATTTTATTTCTATGCTCTCCTAATCTACTAAGTGTGTTTTCTCCTTAAAGGAAGGACCTTTTGTCTTCCTAGTCTGCCAAGGAACACACATGCTGACCCCATAGCTGATCCCGTCCAGGAATCTACTGTAGTGATCTGACCTATGTTGACAGACTTAAATGCTGCCTTCTCTCAATCAATTTGGATAAATGAAACAGATTACTGTAGACTGGGCAGTTATCATTGCCAGGTGTGATGGCGCATGCCTGTCAATACAGCACTTAGGATCCTGAGGCAAGGGGATCAAGAATTCCAGGACAGTCTACACTACACAGTAGGACCCAGGCAGCTAATCCGGGTAGACATCTGTTTTCCACAATTTTGGAGACTGGGAAATGCAAGGTCATCAGTCTGATTTTGGAAAGGGTTCTCCCCCTCCTCCATAAATTGGCACGTTCTTGCTGTCTCCTCCTGTGACAGAGAACAAGACAACAGGCAAGCTCTCTTGTCTTTTTCATCAGTGCACTAATGCCATTCCTGAGGACTCCACCATCCTGACACAATTAACTTCCAAAGGACCCATTCCAAAAGCCATTACAGGAGGTAGAGATTTAAATATATGAATAATTAATTTGTCATTGGTCTGTGTTATGTATGGTGGTTTCTTGTTTCCCAAACTCAGTATCTCCCCCTAGCCCCTCTCTCTCTCTCTGCATTCTTTATCGTCATCCAGTCCTCCTTTTACCTCCCCAGTATCAAATACATTATTCCTGGTTTTCTCCCCATCTGGGCTGCTGTGCACATCACTGGAGTGCCTTCACATGCTCTGTGATGTTTCTCATTTACCAGGTTCAGGAATGGGAGTGGTGTGGCTAAAGGGCACTGTGGGTAAGCTACAGGCCCCCAAGTAGAACCAAAGGAGAGATTTGTGCCACTCTGGGTCTGCCTTACCTTCCAGAAGTGCTCACAAGGTGTTTCAAGGACACATCGGTGCACATTCTGTTTAGTCATGTCTCAATCTGTCAGGCTTCAGAGCTTCCCAGTGTTAAGGCTTTGCACATAATTTTCCTTCTGCATATTCATGAAGCTTCTTCTCTTCTTTTTCTATTTCCAGATAGAGGAACGAGCAGAATTTTTGAATAAGTCAGTGCAGAAAAGGTAACTATCATTGACTGTTCAGTTGAGACTCATCAGCTGTGACACACACGGAGAGATATCTTTTGACTCATGTTTTCATGTCTGTGTTTATTTGGCAGTGGTGTCAAATCGACTCATCAAGCCGCAGTAGTCTCCAAGATTGACAGCAGGCTGGAGCAGTATACCAACGCAATTGAGGTGAGCGCTGTTCCCTGGTCACAATCCTACAAAACAGAAACAGGCTGAGATTACATATGTGGTCACAGAAACATTTAGGGTAATGAATGAGTCTGGCACCCTAATAATATTACAATATTAATAATGATCTCCATAACTAGCTATGAAGAAATACAGTAAGAAAGATGTATTAGACACTTTTGAGTAGGTTGTTTTTAACACTTGTAGTCTGAATTTTCTTTGTGTATGAATGTTTTGCCTGAATGTACATATGTGCACCCTTGGAACTGAAGTTATAGTTGTGAGCCACCGTGTGGATGCTGGGAACTGAATCTGGGTCCTCTGCCAGAGCAGCTAGTGTTCTAAATCACTAAGCCTTCTCTCTAGTCGCTAATAGATTGATGGATATATGCATCATAGGTAGTCACAAGTACATCTTGAATTTTGTTTGCAGAAACCTCCTATTCACAAATATGGTAGCATGAAATAACATCAAGATGAGAACCAACTTGTGTTAATCATCATCCATTTTACTTGGTTGGTTAGTAGTAAAGGGATCATAGTTTTATGTTTTTACCAACTTTTTTTTCTGTTCAGTTGACTTGGGAATTTGATTTTGTTTGGAAGTAATGTGTCTTTCTCATCTGAAGCACTAAAAGATTAGCATCACTGATCAAGATGTGATGCTTTTATGTTCTTTGTATAGGCTTAAGCAATGGCTTTAACCTTCTGTATCAGAGCATCTTCAGTGAAGTAACTTGTTTGGGTTCATTTTCTTTTTCTCCTCTCCTTTGTACTCAGAGCAGAGATGCCTAGAATGTAGTTCACAAATGACATGAGAGATTGAGAGGGGAATCTTACGATTTATTAAATACTTAATGAAGTACTAATACCCATTTTATTCACAAGATTGATGTCCACTAAAACATGACAAACTGTGCACAGTTAATTTCTCTGGTTAGATTGGTCCAGCCCTGACGAATGAAGCCAAGACTGTGGCTTCAGACCAGGCACAGGCACATTTTCGTATGCCACTGAAGATGTTACTCATCCCTACTAAACCACCAGCCACAGATCAGGACCGATAGAGAAGCCATCTGGGCTTGTCTTTGTCTACAGCTGAGAAAGTTTCTCAAAGACATGGCCCTTCTTACTTGTATCCTTTGTTCCTTCCAGTACACTCTCTATGCTGTCCTGCCTCAGCCTTTCAGTCTTAAAGAACTTCCCCACTTTGGGGCATCTACATATGCTGTTTTTCTGCGCATAGAATGAAGGCCTCCTCCTAGTCATTTTCCTACTTCTGAGTCTCCGGTAGAATCTGGTTGTAAATGTTACATCCTTAGAGAATCCTTAGCCTGATTGATATTCTCAAACTAAATATCATTTCCCTGTTAGTGTTCTCTTCTAATGCTAAATCTCAACCCATTTTTTCATAGTGTTTACTACAATGCAAAATAAGTACTAATAAGTTACTGACATTTATCCTATTAAAATATAAGCTTACTGTGGTTTATGGAACAAACTGGCTTGCTTTGACAAACTCTACCAAAGTTAGCATGCATAGTAGGTGCTAAAAACCTATCTGCTGGGAGATGTTCAGGTTGTGTAATCCCGTATAACTTCCTTGTAATCTGAGGACTAGAGTTCAGACCCCCAGAACCCATATAAAAGCTGAAGGCATGGCAGCCTGCGTTTGGGAGGCAGAGACAAGGAATCCCTGGAGCAAACTGCCTAGCTAGACTAGCAGAACCAGTAAACTGCAGGGTCAGTGAGAGAGTCTGCCTCAATGTATAAAGTGAAGAACAATCAAGGGAGACACTGGACATCAACCCCTGGTTTCCACATGCACATACTCACACACACACTCAAACACATATGCATAGCACACACACATACATGTTTAAAAACAAAACAGAACAAATGCCTATCTACTGGAGAAGCTTGGGAACTAGTTTACTCAGCAACTGCACAAGCAAAAAGAGCCTATGGTTGAGCCCTAGGAGCCACATAAAAAATGCCAGGTGTGGCTGCACACAGTATAATCCAGTGCTGAGGAGTTAGAGACAAGTAGGTTCTTGGGGGTCACTGGCCAGGCATCCTAGCTGAATCCATGAACCACCCCTCCCCTCAAAAAAAAGACCCCTAAGGAATAGCTCCTGAGATTGAGCTTTGGTCTCCTACACACATACTCACACACACACACACACACACACACACACACACACATACACACCTGGCTTCCACATGCATTCATACATACACACAAACATGCAAACACACATGCACATTAAAAACAAAAACACCAGAAAATAATCTGCTGAGGAAATGGAGTCCTCTGTCACCTGAATGATAAAGTCCTAAAAAGCACGTTTCTTTTCTGGAAGATCCTTTGCTCCAGCTCTGATGGTTTATGTGAAGAATCACAACATCAGAATGGAGCTGTACAACAGAAACCACAAATCCCTTTCAATAGAAGTGCACACCATGATATTTTTAGTTGATGGTGTTGAGTAAGACCAGCTCGCTCTGATTTTATGAGGACAAACTTCTCAGCACTGTCTTAAAGCGTATTTGCACATTTCAGGGAACAAAGGCTTCCAAACCTCCTAAGCCTGCAGCATCGGATCTCCTTGTCCCTGCTGAAGGGGTCCGCAACATCAAGAGCATGTGGGAGACAGGGAATGTGTTTTCCTCCCCCTCTGCCTCGGGAACACCAAATAAGGTATGAGCATGGATCTCATCATCTGAAGCGTTGAAAAGTTGGGGTTTTTCCCATTTGCATTAGGAATGGCCTTCGTTCACAACAAATACAATGAAGAATGTACAACCTGCACTTTGATTTGCCAAAAAAAAAAAGGCAAAATAAAGCAAGCTCATAGAGAATGCATTCATGGACTAGCCTGTGTACTCAGAGGTGGCCATGGACCACTAAATGAAGTGCTTGCATTTAATTATCAGTCGTTAGGGTTAGGATAGGACGAGGGGACATGGAATAAAAACTGATATTTCTTTTTTAAAAGATTTATTTTTATTATATGTGTATGGTTGTTTTGCCTGTATGTATGTCTGTGCACTATGCACATGCCAAGTGCCTGGAGAGGTCAGAAGAGATCATAGAATCCTCTGGAATTGGAGTTACAAATGGTTGGGAGCCACTGTGTGGGTGCTGGGAATTGAGCCCAAGTCCTCTGGAAAAGCAGCCCGTGCTCTTAACAACTGAGCCGTCTCTCCAGCCCCCAATATACTTTTTAAAGGGACAGGATCAATACAATAAATATGCATTATTATAAAGGAGAATGTATTAAATTGGCTTATATTGTGGAAGCTGGGTCAGCAGTGGCTTGCTGCACACTGAAGAGGCTGAAAACCCACTGAAGGTGGCTGTTGAGCCCACAGTACTGGGCGCTTCAGCAGTCCTGATTTGGTGATGAAGGCCTGGAGGATACCCCGAGAGCTACTGGGCTTTAGTCCACATTGGAAGGGTGAAAAAACTGGGTTCTTATGTCTGCGAAGGAAGGCTGGCTACTGAAACAACAATACAGATGCATCCCCCAAGCAAGGTGTGAAGCACACAGGCAAAGTAGCCCCTCTTCACATCTGGCCACCACCAGAAGGTGCTGCCTCCTCTGGGGAAGGGGCAGGGAGTGTCTTCCTGCATCTTCTCTAGTTAATCCTTCAGTCAGGCTGGTAATCAAGATCAACAATTGCAGATTTAAGGATACCTTGATGTGTGTAAGATTTCCTGGGTAAAGGTACCTTTTTTCTTTAGTATTTGGGATGACTGGCTTTTTTGCAGGAAACCGCTGGCCTGAAGGTGGGGGTTTCCAGCCGCATCAATGAATGGCTAACTAAATCACCAGATGGCAACAAGTCACCCGCTCCAAAGCCTTCTGTAAGTAGCTTGGGGAGTTCTGAGTTTCTCAGATCTTAAAACTTACGCATAAGAATAAAAGAGCAGTTGGCTCACCTGCCTAGGAAGGATGATTTTCCTGTCCTCTGCTGCCGCTGCTGGGTGGCACACTGGTGGGTGGCTCACTGGTGGGTGGCACACTGGTGGGTTGCACACTGCTGGGTGGCTCACTGCTGGGTGGCACACTGGTGGGTGGCTCACTGGTGGGTGGCTCACTGGTGGGTGGCACACTGGTGAGTGGCACATTGCTGGGTGGCTCACTGGTGGGTAGCTCAGTGGTGGGTGGCTCACTGGTGGGTAGCTCACTGGTGGGTGGCTCACTGGTGGGTAGCTCACTGCTGGGTGGCTCACTGGTGGGTGGCTCACTGGTGGGTAGCTCACTGCTGGGTGGCACACTGCTGGGTGTGCAGACAGAGTGGCCTGAGCAGCTGCACCATGATTCAGGGTAAAGCACGGCCTCTGCCTGAGTGGGGGAGGGGAGCTTAGTCATGGCACACGATGCTGGGGCAGTTCAACTAAGACCCTCTGCATTTCTCTCTGTTTTCCTTTATTTACTTATCTGTTTATTTAGCTTCTATTCTATAAAACACACACAGGAATTTGAAAGCAAAATGCCATGTTTCTCAGGCTACTTATTTATTACATGCATTCCAAAACTTATTCCCAAAAGATTGTGTATTTTGACCATTTTCAAGCCATGTTTTTTTAATTTTACCTAATTTCTATAACTTAACACAAAATAGTTATTTAGTAGCTATTGAAATAACTGCCATTATACATATAATTAATATAAATTGAATAATGTGTTATCAACACCTGAAAAGGAAAACCATAAAAAACCCCAGAAAACTGGAATACTCCCCCTGCAAAACCACAAATCTGGCTATGAATATTATTTTAGACTACTAAAACTTTTCTTATTTACTAAGTGTAAGCTAGTTATACAAATATTCCTTTAACTCTGACTATGTAATTGCCTTACAGTTGTTATTAGGGCTTTGCACAAGGCTCCACAGAAGGTATATGCCACTGTAAACTCAGTTTACAGTTGTGAAAACATTACCCACTGAAAAAAAATACACTCCCCTGCCAAGTAGGAAAAGGAGAGGGAGCCAATGAAAAAGACAGGGAGGCAAGACACCACACCCAGATGTATCTTTGGAGCCTCAAGTGTCACCACTGGTCATCTCGACATAAGAAGTATAAATTATTTTTAAACAGAAATTATGGTCATTTCTGTCAATGTTATGGTTCTAGACCCATGATTACTAATACTTTGATTTCTGAGTTATGGATCCCTCTGAAAGCCAAATGAAACTAAAAGTCGTTCTACAACGTGTAAATTTGAGGAGTTCATGGCCACATGTACCCCACTTCCGGGACTCTCCTGAGGAAAGAAGGACGGACACAAAGATAAATGGCTTCTCTTTGAGTATGGCATCTCCTCTCTAGAGCAGACAGACGGCCATTCCTTTCCTCTCACGTCTACAGTATGTGTGGTCTAGTTCATCCTGTACCAAGTTGTCCTCATGGGCTTGGTCCAGGGCTGCCTCTCTAGTCTTTTATCAGCCCCTGACCTGACTTGCTTCCCATCCATTACCCTCCTAGTGGAAGGGTTAAGAAAGTAAATGTACGTGGAGTTATTACCTCCATAGGTGGGATTGTACTAAGGACCTCACACCAAAGGTAGCAGTAACAGTGCCTGCGGTTATTGATGGCCTCCTAAAAAGTGACAGGACAGAAAAGTAATATAGGAAACTTATAAAACCACAGGCTGCTTTACCTCCTATTGAGTAGGCGACTTTTAAACTTACCTAGGAAAGCAAAGAAGGGAAGAATATAACAGTTAGTATAGATCTTAGTGATCACCTTCTTCCCATTGGGTTTGACAGGTTTGTGTGGCCTCAAATAAGTAAGAAATATATATTTGATGTCATAAATAAAATACTAGGTTGGTTATACTCATTAAGCTTTTTAAGGCTTTGGACACATTCCTCTGGTAGTATTTCCCCCTATATTTTAGCCCTACTACCAACCATGTCAAATTACAGCTGGTCATGTGACTGTCTCCTGGAAGAAGATAATGGCTTGGAACCCAGCAAGGTAGGAAAAGTAAAGCATGGACTCTGTGGTTGCAGCAGAAAAGAGGTAAAATTTTAGTGTGGAAAAGGCCACCGGAGTCCTACAGATGCGTAAGCAGTCAGACAAAACCTCCAAGGAAGGTAGGATACGAAGATAGGTCAAACAGGGATCTTAGGTCCTATCTATGAGGTGTCACAGTGGTGATCTGAAGCTAAGTTCTGACTATTATGTTTTTTTTTATTTTTTCAAGTTATAATCTGAGCACTTTTTGAAGTATGAAAACATACATTCTTTAATATATTAGTTCCAGTCCTTCCTTTTCTTACACCAGCCACATCAGACATGTGTGTTTCCATTTTGGTCCTTCAAGATATCCAAGTTTGGGGCTCTAGTTAGGCTGGTCCTGAGTCCAGGATATCAGAGGATTATCTATAAGCAGCACCCAGTAGGAGGAACTCCAGTAGTCCCTTCTGATTCTGGACCAGATACAACTTACTCTCAACCCATTTCCTTTATTCTCACTATGGGTAGTTGGAGGAGAAATCCTAGGTTTGTTGTTTCCAGCTGTGACCTATGACCATGAGAACAAAGTCAAGAGTTATTTCAACCAAACAGTCTTTACCCATGGTGAAACCCCAAAAGCAGAAGAGTAAGCCACAGGACTAACACTAACATGTTGCGTTCTGAAACTCAGAAGAAAAAAACACCCAAGACTTCATAGTTATGGCCTTATTCTCAGGGATGCTAAGAATTACAAGTACTCAAAATTGTCATCATTATCTCCCAGAAATTAGCATATTTAAAATTAAACATTATCCTTCTTTGTGTATTTTTCTGGGACAGTCAAGCTACTTACGAGTAGAATTTATAAACTTCTAGCATAACTTTGTGACTGGAATTCAAGTTTGAATGTTTTAGCTGATTTGTCTAGTCTTTGTGTCTAAACTGCATGTCATATGGCAATTAAAGTGCTAACTTGTCTCTCTTTTTGTTTAAAAAAGAATGATGTCTTTCTCAGCTGGCTTCTCTTCTTCATTCTTTCGTCTCTCATTGACTGGAAACCTGCCTTTCCTGCCTTCATTTCTCCCTCTTCTCCCAGAATGGGTCTTTCTCTCACATATAGTATGGTCAGGTAATAATTCATTTATATTTCCTTTTGACTTGAAAATACTAACAATGTGGATGCTGCTATTTTCTTGAAACACCTTATTTAAACTCTTCAAGTGATCTAGAAAGATTCATCAACATGATTTCAGGGAAATGGAACACTCATGAGATAGAAAAATATTTGTCATCTATGAATCAAAGAAATAAGTGATAGCACCCACTTTTCAGAGCTTCTGCCAGCATGTTCCTTACTATAGCTGCCAATGTTTTTAAGTCTTCCAGACAATTTGGCAACTTTTACCCACACTGGCAAATGTAGTGGAATTTTTTTTCTTTTTAAATATGATTTGTCGCTTAATGTTTCCAAGTTAAATAGGTATCGCTTTCTAATAGAATATCAGGAATTCATTCCACAGGCCCATAACCTCGCTAAGAGTATGACAAATCTCCACATGGCATTATTTAACCATGCATGTTCAGTATTGAGATGCTGGTATTCTGTGTCAGAAATACGTTCACCAAAACTGGCATCCATGGAAAACACAGCTGCTAGCTTTGCCTTCCTAACAAGAAAAGGCATTGCCAAAGTAAGCAGTACTATTTTCAGTAAAACACATTCATTTTCTCCAAACTACCTGTGCCAAGTACTAATATAAGCAAATGCTGGAAGAAAAGTAAATGAAAACAGCAATTTGGGTTCTTATCCAAATGAAATTAATTATGAGGTAGTAAACAAGAATCCAAGACTGTATGACTAGTATGGGTCATATTTTACTGTTTCCTTCCCAGGATTCACACATGTTCTTAACATACATCATCAGTTGCCCACTTCTCTTAGGGTTGCCATTGGTGACACATGATTATTTTTGTGGGGCTAGGTTCTACTAATCCACTTCCAAATTACACACTTGGCCATCAAGAAACACAGAATGATTTCAGTATCTCCCTTAGGTTGCAAGACCCTAAGACAGTGATCCTACAAAAGGGGGTTGTTAGGGGACAAATAAAACACAGGAAATGAGCTGGGGAGATGGTGGCCAGCAAAGACTGTGAGCACAGCACCACGGAGGCTATGAGAACTTAGCTCCGTGCAGATACGACCAGAAGTCAGATGCTTCTGAGTGCACTCCCTAAGGCAGGGTGGGCCTGAGAAGCACTCTGAACTTCCAATCTGCCTCTTGGGTAGGCAACATGGATGTCTGTAGCCAGAGAGTTGTTAGTGGAGGACCTGTATGTACTTCCAGCACATTCCCATGAAGCAGGCCAAGGTCTGTTCACAAAACAAATAACAGCTAGTGGTTCTTCTATTTTGGACAGTTGATGTGGCGGCTGGCCTACTTAGGCTTAGCCAGAAATCATAAATGGTCACCTGACATTTTTTTTCTGCTTTCTTTTCATTAGGACTTGAGGCCAGGAGATGTATCTGGCAAGCGGAACCTCTGGGAAAAGCAATCTGTGGATAAGGTTACTTCCCCCACTAAGGTAATATCCTAGGGGGAATCATGTTTCAGAGATTGATTATGGAATGATTCCCAGTAAGACAGTTTCTAAATAGTTGTCATAGTTGTGGAACAGCTGGCCAACAGAGCCGTAAGGGATAAGCATGGTCTATCTTTCTTTGCAGGCCCCGTGATTGGCTACACAGTTATTTCGGGGGAAACAAATCTCTTGGGAGAAATTGTGTGCCTCCTCCATTGGCTCTGTTTCTAGAACTCTCCTAGGAGACATTGCCCACAGCCTCAGACTTGAGGTGGCTATGGCAAAATTTTTAAATAGACAAAATAAGCTATCCAGTGAAAACTAATGGCTAAGAATTCTTGGTCCTCTAGGAAAAGTGTGTGCGTATTTTCCAGAAACACGCTCTGGGTGGTGTTTAAAATACACTCAGAGAATAACCAGTACTGCTGGTTGTACAAGGAGATAATCCACTCCTAATTGTGGCCTTTCCCCATTTCAAGAAACAGACCCAGCCTCAATAGGAGAACATTCAGAAAGAACTCAGATCTGTAATGAGGAGAGAATAGTCTGCTTCCTAGTAATGTAGAGTCCTAGGAAAGAGACTTCTGAAGCGAACTCTGGGCTAATGAGAGCTCTGAAGGCAGCTAGAGGATCACTGAGAGCCACTCTAGGGAGGGAGGGACTTCCCCCTTTCCTGAGTTCTGCACTCTCTTCAACCTGGTGCGGCTGCCTGAGTCTGCCACTCCACCTCCTCCATCAGTTATATATTGCTCTTCTGAGCCAGTGAAATCCACTAGCCCAGCCTCTCTACTTACAGTGACTTCTAAATAATCCCATTATACAAATGATTGCTAAATATTCTTTTAAATTACCCAACAGCTACTGTTTGCTAGGCACCATTATTGCCTCGTGTGATCCTCCAGTTACTATGAGAGTTAAGTGGGAGGACTTTTACCATTTTAAAGCTGAAGAAAATGAGGCACTGAGGAATTAAGTAACTTTTGTAAAGGAACATATCTAACAAGTGGCCAAATGTGCACTCAGGGGCTGCAAAAATGGTTCGGTGGTTAAGAGCATGTGCTGTTCCTGCAGATGTCCTAGGTTTGATACCCAGCACCCACACAGCAGTTCATAGCCCTCTCTAACTACAGCATCAGGGAATCAACACCCTCTTCTGGCCTCCAAGGGCACTAGGCATGCATATGGGACATAATTATACATGCAGTCAAAACATAAACATACAGCAAAAAAATTAATGTTCAAAAATACCTACATTAATACTCAAGCAGTCTGCTCTGAGCCTACATTCTTTTGTTGTTGTTATGGGGGGTTTTGTTTTTGTTTTTTGAGACAGGATTTCTCTGTCTAACAATCCTGGATGTCCTGGAACTCATTTTGTAGACCAAGCTGGCCTCAAACTCACAGAGATCTGCCTGCCTCCCAAGTACTGGATTAAAGGCATAATGCACTACCATCCCTGGCTTCTGAACATTCTTAACCATTACCCATGTTTTTTTAAATGTATACACAGCAGAAAATGTAATGTTCTTAAAATCCCTTCATAATTTCCTATTGGCAGGGGAAAGGGGGAGGGTGAATTTTTGTTTTAAACACAAAGAATGAACTTGTGGGCCTAAGACTCTGAAATCCTGGGAGCATAAATATATCTTTCACAGTAGTGGTCCAGGTGGTATGACACCTTTCTGAGTAGGGGATGTTGACTGTCCACCGTCACAGGTATCATGGTCCCTGTGGTCATATTCAGGTTATGGGAAGTAGAGCAGAACCACCCTGGAATGGTGGGACTAAGAGGACCACCCCTCACACACACAAGACAGCCTGAGTGTGCACCTGGGAGTGTGCAGCACGGTGAGGCAAAGCACACACCAGGCCTTCCTCCATAGTCTTCATCACTGACCTCTTACAGAGGCTATAATAAGACAACCAGACCTACTTGGGATGAGACAGCAGGTGAGGGGTCCCTGTTCCAAAACACCAGACTCCCTACTTATTGTATGGCCATTCCCTTGAAATGAAAGTACACACTGTACTTTGAAAATACGATCTATCACACATTAATATGTTCTTACCTCAGAAAGGACTTTTAGCAGCTGGATGAAGGGGAGAAGAATGGGTAAGAATAGACTAAGGGTCTGATAAGTCTCAGGGATAAGAAAAAAAGGTGGCTAGGGGTATAAGGAAGAAAAGCAATCACATCGGCATGTTGGTGTGGCTTTGACTGAGCTAACCAGTCATGTAAAACACTAGAAATTCCCAGTCCGCATTGTAGAGCTTAAAAGCCATCTTGACTTTGAGTACCATGAGCAAAGATGAAGGTCAAGGTAGGAAAGGAACATCCAGGAGAAAGAAAAAGTGAGAATCAGTACAAAGATGGAGCAAAAGGTCACATTTGACCAGATGCCAGTGGTACCCTTCCCCTTCGTGTTATTTATATTTATTCCTATTATATCATGAGTCTTTAGTTCAAGATCTTTCCTACTGAAACACTGTGGGCTGCTGATTTAAAGTTCTCTTCTCTCAGCAGGTTTGAAACAATCGGAGAAAGAACCCAACTGCGAGAAGTCTTGCTGGGTCAGCTCAGTTGTAGGGGGCTAACTGCTCTGTTTATATTTATGTTGATTTACTAAATTGGGTTCATTTTCCTTTTTTAAAAAAAATTTCCAATATCCCAGTAAACCCATGTATATGCTCACTATATTTAACAATCACAACTAGAGATGTTCATGGCCAAAGTACTGCCTTTGCAGTAGAGCCTGTTGCTAAAGAAACCCGTGCTGTGAAAGAGACTCACTACTGTCTACTGTCATCTGAGCAGTGACATCAACCACATTGGAAGTCAACAAAAGGAATTCAAGATTAAGATTATCTGAGGAATGCATGTAGTATCAGGGGGGAGGGGAATGAACCGTAGGTTTTGTTTCAATACAGACATCATTTTTCTGCACTTTAAAGCATGGAAGAAATTATCTAAGTAGGCAATCGAAACTATCTGAAAGTAACCCATTTCAGATCTGATACAGGGCAATAATGATTGTCTTTTTTAAAAAAAGATGTACTGTTGAGATATTGCTTTTTTATGTGCTGATTCATATACCTAAATTGGATGAGTATTTTAGCTGACTGGTACTGATTTTTTTTCAGGTTGATTGCTTTGTGGATTTCTTTGGTAGCAATAGTAACCTGAACCACATTTAGATAACACAATTATGTAATGTATGTGCATACATGTATACAGACACACGAATAGTAGACTGCTCTTTCATGTGCTAGACTATTATATTTAGTAGTATGTCCTTGTAACTAACCAATATCACAGCTTTTGAAGATTAAAATCACAATATTATATTAATATTTCATATTTGCCAGTAGAAACATGAAAGTTAAGTATAGTTATGTTTTCAATGCCCAATGACTTATAAGAAAAAGTATTGAAAAAAAAGGATTAGAAGTGTCAAAATTATTTGGAATTTCTTGTAAGACATAGTATTTAGTTTATAATTGAGGGCAGTCTTGAAGTCCAGTGTGAATTTTATTAAGTCTACCATCTGGACCAAGCTCAAAGCCTACTTATTTGTAACAGTAAAATTCCCCAAAAAGTTGACCTATATGATGTCTAAGGTGTCTTCTTTCTGTACCATGTAAAGCCAAGCATTTTTGTTATAGTATTGCACAAATTAGAATTTGTGTAGACGCCTAACAAAGACCAACTTTGCCTCATGTAGAAGCAGAAGGCTAAAGTGAGCAAAGGCATGGCAGTTCTATCTTTATGTACTCAGACTTTTAAAATTAAGATTGTCTGTCTTTTGTTAGTCAGTTGGTACTGTCCTAAGTTGATAATATCTAAAAATTTCAAAAGTATATGTAAATTTTAAGTTTTAATTTTCCCCTCGGAGTCTCTAGGAACTCCACCATTCAGACATCAGATCCTGTATTAGCTTATATCTTCATTCTTCCCAGTAGATAATGAAAAGTACTCCTGCGTCTTACAAACTGTACTTATATAGAACATTTTATGCATATAGTGTCATTGTACAAACTCATACCTCAGCTGACTTAACCAAAATTATCTTAGTCTCCATTCCTTCCGCACTGGGAGAGCCTCCAAAATAACTAATCCACATATTCCCCTTCAAGGGGGAAGGGTTGGCTTGAGGGGTAACCACTGCCTGAAAAGTCTATTTTTCTCATGAATTAGTGAGAGTTAGTTGGATTCCCTAGCTTTTAGCAAACTTGGGCCAAAGGAAGGAAAGCCACTAAGACTACACACATCATCTGCCCATGACAGAGTAGACACAAGTCTACGATAAGATGAACTAGAATGCACACGGTGCACCATGGAAATGACTTCCATCATTGGAGTAAAATGGATCAAAATTCAAGTTAAGGCCGAGGTGAGGAAACATGGCCATGTTAGAGTGCTGACAAAGGCCTTCTCCTGACATCTATTTTCTAGGCTTTTTGGGTTTGTTGCTTTTAAGAAAGTTCCAAGTTGTGAAAAGAATGTCTTGATCCTAAGTTTTATTCCAATATTTAGATGGCATGAGTTTTAGGGTAGAATTTTGTTCTGTTTGGATTTAATCTTTGAGAAAGCAAATTCCTCATTTACTTGTTCGGTTACAGCTCTCTTGTTATCTTTAAGAGAGGAAACTGCACGTTGACTAGCGTGTTCTGTGAATCTGCCATTGTTAAAAACATTATAAACACTTGGTATTTTTCACTGATGATTTATCGCTGCAATAAAAATATATTGTGAAAATGCATCCACAATAAATGGAATTCTTCCAAATGCCTCTGCCTCATGCGTTGTTCTGTGCTCTACTGCCTGTGAGAAATGTGGCTGTAATAATAAGGAGGGGGCGAGGAGCTGGCACCTCACCTTGAGTGTTGGTTTCACTCTATACAGGAAAGAAGCATTTCGAGATGGGATTTCACTTAGCCCAGGCTGACCTGGAACTCATTATGAAACCAAGAATGACTCTGAACTCCTGACACTTCTGCCTCTGCCTCTCAAGTGCTGAGATCACAAGTAATTGTTAGCATGCTTGACACAGTTCAGAATTAAAGTATTTCTTATTACAGGGAATTTTCTAACCAACTGTTCAAAAGTGCCCTGAGGTAGACAACTGATGGCACATTTTAAAAATTCTCCTTCAAATACAAGTAAAGGCTAGGTGTGGGAGGCGGCACAGGCTTGCCATCTGGGGTGCTCAGGAAGAGGCATGGGTTTTGTTCGTCTTGTTCCCAGGTTTCTAGCTTGTCAGCTCATCCAATCTCAGCTCCACAGATAATCTGACCACTTACTCCACTTCAGAATACAGACATTTTGCCGTGGCATGCTGTTTTAAGGAACACTTAACATATTCTGTAAAACCTGCACGCCATTTAATAGGGCTGGACAGGCCCCTGACAGTCTGCCTCTCAGATGATTCTGATGCTGTGGTGGCCCTGCTATTCTGCAGACCTTGCTTTGAGGAGCCAGCTCTTGCTCCCCCTCCCCGCCATTCCACTCCCCCTCCCCTTTTCCCCACCCACTCAGGTCTGTGTGAGAATGCGCGCTTCAAACACAGCCAGTGAGGACAAATGAGAGCACTTACTAGCACCAACACTTAATGCTCATAAAGCTATTGGGTAGGTAACATTCTATTCCTGTTTACAAGGGAACTGTGGCACAGGAAGGTTAAAGAACTTATTTCAGGCCACCCAACTAGGCACTGTTAGTTTCAGAGTCTACACCTAACCTGCTGTGCCAGTGGTTCTCCAAAGAGAGGCTATAACCAGGTCACCTGCTAGACTTGTGGAAACAAACTAGTTTCCACCCCAGATTCTGATTCTGTAGGTCTGGGGGGGAGGTTGAGAATTCATATCCTAAAACTAAATATATCAAGTAGCATTAATGCTCCTGGTTCCATGGGGATGCTTTGAAAGCCACTGTGTTATGCCAGAAGAGTGTAATGGCTAAAACCTGCCTGCCCCTCATGTTACATGAGTGAAATACAGGTAAGAACTTGACATGCTCGTCACCCTTTATAAGCCTCTCAGTAATCTGATCTATTATCTCCATTTTGCAAGTAAATTAATTGAAGCATAAAGAACTTTTAAAACTTGACAATGGTCTGTGAGCTGTTAAGTCACAAAGTACTTGACCCCCAGTTATAGATTCCTAAGCCCACACTCTTAATTACTACACCCCACAGTCTGTCGCAGAGATTGTTACCTTCACAGTGCCTTGAAGAGAGCTCATTTTGTGTGTGGATGGGGAGAGGAAGGCTGAGGAAGCTGCTCTCCTTTTGAAGTCCACAGACAAGTATGTGAGACCAACCATGTAGATAGTAACCTGGACAGGTAAAAGACCTTTGTCCTTTTGGTCCTGGGATGTCCTAACCCCAACACAACAAGGGGCAAGAGTCTTCAAGGAAAAAGAGAAGAATGTAATAAAGGCAATTTTATGGGATGAGCCTGGAGTTGAGTCTTGGTTAGTTGCTGAGTGGGTCAGATCTCAAGATCTGAGCTTGGGAACACTTTGAGAGGTTTGGACCTTGTGTGGGTCATCCTGAGGCCAGACAGTGCAAGGAAGGTGCAGCCTCTGCATCTCTGGCCGCACTCTGGCCAGTTCCTGCCCCCCACCCCCACCCCTGGTTCTTAGAATGGCTTCATTGACTAAACTGAGTGAAAAGACCCTAAGTCCCCATGATACCTAACTTCTATGATGTCATAAAGAATGAATGCTCTGGTTACTTTGTTTTCTTATCTAGATATGTATTTAATAAATTCTAAATGACAAATTATTCAAAATAAGTTATATTCCTAACATAGCTTACATTTTTGCCATTTTACTAAAATGAACTTTCCTCCGGATGCCATGCTAGTGATCGTGACTTTGTGGTCATACAGCCTTCGTCTCCTTTTCCTCTTTTCTTACTCTTTGTTTCTTGTTTTGAATATTGCGAGTCCTACTGCCATATGAAAGTAGAAGGATAGTTACACAGGCTACATCTGCCTCCTGAAAAGATAGACTGGCTCTGAGTCTGTCCGGAAGCTTTCAGTGGTAAGATCACAGAGAAGAGAACAAAACTCAGCAAGTCTTTGAATTTATCCCAGGCCTTATTTTCATTTTAACTTGAGGGCAGAGAATTTAATTTCTAGTATGTGCTATTGTCTGAAATCAAATTTTAAAAAAAACAACTTTTAAATTAAACATGTAAAACTGGATGATGGTTTAGTGGGGAAAGTACTTACCACCAAGCCCGACGACCTGAGTTCGATTCCCAGGGCCCACAGGAAGGGAGAAAAGACTCCTGTGGATTGTCCCTGGACCTCCACACACGCACTGTGCCATACATGCTTCCCCCTGAATGAAATACAAATAATTTTTTAAAACTCATTTTTAAACATTTAAAACGGATGCTTCAAAAGCTATTTTAAATTTAGCTGGAGGAGAGAAAATCCATATGACATCTCTTTAAAATGACACTAGCTCCAGCTAGCACTTCTTTCGTAGGCTTTGTCCTTGCTGCTTCTTCCACCTCAGCAAGGTCTTCTCTCGCCATGCATGTGTGTATTCTCCAGTTCAGACACCACCTGGGCAAAGGATTCCCTGCTCTGCCAAGCTACCCACCCCCAACACTTGCAATGCTCCTTATTTCTCTTCATAGTCATTTTCATTGGCATGGTTCTATTGCTTTTACTGCTTTTTCCCCATTAGCATGTAATCTCCACGGAAAACTGTTCTGCTCCCTGCAATAGCCTATCTTTAAGTCCTAATTTAAGTCCTATCTTTACCTCCTCACACCTGGTTGGGTCATTTCTCAGAGCTTCATCTTGTGAACCTGACAGCCTATGACCTTTATCCATGACTAAAGTCCAACAATAGTGACAACAACAACAATCGATTCCATATATAAAGATTGTCTTAGCCCATTTACTGTGTTTAATAGTACAATACCACTGGCTGGGTAAGTTTAAAGAAAAGAGGTCTAATTTGGCTATGGTTCTAGGTCAAGGGAACACATTTGGTAATGGTCTTGCTGGCAGAGACCAGAAACGGAGCATGTCTCCTCTGGTCTCTCTTCTAAAGCCACTAAGTAGTAATTATGAGGGCTCCACCTTGATGGTCTCATTTCATCTTACTTAGCTCTGAATGGCCCCACATACAAACACTAGTAGGGTTAAGTTCTGTCCTTACAGTTCCACAATGGCAATTCAATTTCAGCCCCTGGACCTTTGAGGGTACCCTCAACCCATAGCCAAGATTCTCCGAGCATGCCACCTTTAGTGATGTACATGTACCTATGGCATGAAACCAAGCAGGACTAATTATGGAGGTTAGTTTTCAAACCATCATGATTTAAGGTAGACTTTATTTCCTCAGGTCAATGTAAAAAAAAAAACAAAAACCAAGTCCCAGGATTTTGGATTGCTAACCCAAACAGATTTTCAGAAACTTACCAAATCTAGAGATGCTAACCATTCCATTTCCATGCTTAAACAAAACCACTTCTCCCTTTACTTTCCAAGCCTGTCATCCCTGTTTGTAAAATAGCACGAGTCTCAGTCATATAACGTGGCTCACAAGGGCACCAAGCACCTATTCATTTGTTGTCTTTATGGGTTGTTTTCCTTTTTTAACTTTACTTGGAAAACTGTTCCAACTGTATTATCCAACAGAGTTAAAGATGACCAATAATTTGGATGGGGTGTACACGAAAAAAGTTCCTAAATCTGTTATAGGAATATCTTACTGACTTAAATATGGTTTTAAAAAGAAAAAAAGATTTTTTACGTGTAAATGTTGGCTAATAAAGATTATTCTAATCTAATGAAACCTTTTAACAGTCTGCCCTTATATAACCATTACTCCTCCGAATCAAGTCGTCTCATTTCCAGAATAAGGACGGAATACAATTATGCAGAATGGATCTCAACCTTTCTTTTCTTTTCTTTTCTTTTCTTTTTTTTTTAATGTTTTTTCGAGACAGGGTTTCTCTGTAGCTTTGGGGCCTGTCCTAGAACTAGCTCACGTAGACCAGGCTGGCCTCGAACTCAGAGCTGCGCCTGCCTCCTGTGTGCCAGGATTAAAGGCGTGTGCCACCACCGCCCGGAGGAACTCAACCTTTTATTTAACTCTTAACTCCAAGTACAATTAATGCATTCTTTTTATGGTTGAAGAAAGTTTAGTCCAGAAAATTAACCCCGAGGTCAGGCTGTTAGAAGTTAAATGAGCTTTAAGAGACAAGTCTTCAACAGTATATTCTTCTGCCTTCTCTGCACAGGAACCTAGAACACAATCTGCTGTCACTCAGAACGAATTGCTGTCGTGCCTCTCCCAGTGCTAAATCCTCCTCCCAACTTGCAAAACTCAAAACCTCTCGAAACCTCCAGGCAGTGAATGACTACCCTGAAGCCAAACCCAGAGTTCCCACCATCAGCTGGCTTCCCTCACCCGCCCCCAGAAATCCTATTTTCAAAATATAATTATATTAAGTTGTAGAAGTTACTATGGGAAATGCACCCAAATTCTGCCTGCAAGCTCAAGCCCTTTGAGTCGCAGTGGAGCTAAGAGGAAGACAGAAAACAAAGATGAACTTCATACATTTTTTGCAAGTGTGGGTGGAGGGCATTGAATTTAGAGTCTCCATCACAGGGCAGGTCATTCCCCTGAGCAATATTCCTAGCTCTAAATTTTATCCTTTGCCAGGCTATCCCAAAATACTGTAATCCCGAAGACTGGTATTTCTTTTCTATTTCCCTAAATCAGAATATATAATGCATTTTTGAGAGTTTATTGTGATGTGTAGGAATTTTTCACTGATATAAATATATCAAATTTAAAATTTGGATGTACTGTATATATATAAATATATACAGTATTCATATATTTCAATTATAATATCCTTGTGAATCCCAAATAGAACAAATCCCAAGTAGAAATCCCAAGTAGAAAGGGTTAATAAATGCAGTAGTTAGATTGGGTACCAGAACACCAATATGATTATGATATCATCCAAGCGTCATGGTTTGTCACTGTCCTTGGTTTGTCCTCTAGAACAAGAACTGTGAAAGTTCTCTTCTGAATACACAATGAAGGAAGCTTTTAGAGAGTCTGTAGAAACTCTAATCTGTAAGATTGGGAGAATAGGAAGGGCTTGGCTAAAAAAAAAAAACAAACCCGCTCAGTAAAAAACCAAAAGAGGAACAGCATGGGCAGACTGAGGTTCGGTGCAGAGCAGTATTTGCCTCGAATGACAAGCAGTTCTTCCTGTGTCTGGTTGGGTGGCTTCTGTTTTAGGAGAGTCTGTTCTCTAAAGCTTTAAACACAACAGACAGGATCATCTTCATCTCTAAAGCCAAGCTTTGACCTTCGTCCAAGGATTTAGGTCAGTCTCAGAAATCATAGCTTCAAATGCCAAAGCATCTTCAGATATTTGCATTAAAAACCCTTCTTGTCATGTTTTCGAGGTAGAGTTAGTAATTGGAATGCATATTTTCAGAGAGCTAGCTAGCCTAATTACAAATCCTTATACTTTTTGATGCCTAATATGAAGAACTTGTTTGATAAGGAGAGCTCATGTGGACTGAGGTGCTGAGAGCCTAGTAAAGTTTTTCCTGTGGAAAAATCCACAGACTTTCTGGGCCAAATTTTCAGCAGAGAGATGGGCTCATTGGAAAGCTGTTTATTTAAACAGGATTATTCTAGATTTTAGTGTATAAATTTATATTAGATGTAGCTTAGCTAGTTTTATGCTTAGAGGCATGAACAAAGATGTTTGGAAACAAACCACACTTAGGCAAAGTGGAGTCAGTTAATAAAGATGCCAGTTTGACAAATCCCTTGGATGTGTGAAATGTTGATTTTGTTGAGCATATGGGCAGGATTAGAAGTTCTGTTATGGGAAGACGGTGTAACTAGATGGAAGGGGCAG
The DNA here is from genome assembly GCA_001685095.1 of Ellobius talpinus. Taxonomy (NCBI): domain Eukaryota; kingdom Metazoa; phylum Chordata; class Mammalia; order Rodentia; family Cricetidae; genus Ellobius; species Ellobius talpinus. The sequence continues at coordinate 12,938 of LOJH01005579.1, read as the reverse complement.
TATTTTCTGAGCTTTTTTCAGTATACTCAACAGAGCTAGGACACTGTCTTTGACATTATATTCTTCTGTTGTTGTCTGAGGCGCAGTTCCAGATAGCCCAGGCTAGCCTTAAACTCACTATGTTTATGTAGCTAAGGATGACCTTGAGCTCCTGATCCCCCCTGCTTGCCCCTCTCTCTTCTTTCCTAGGGAGCTAGGTAAGGAAGTGAAGAGCAGGGTCTTAGCTGCCACTGAGGCACAGCTGAGTTTGCAGACAGAAATGAGGTGAGTTCCTCATCTATGAGAGTAGCTGAACTTTCAGCAAGTCCTTGGTCACATGACAAGGATTCCTTTAAAGGGGCAGGGAAGCATGTTAGCAAGGAAGGCACAACTATTTCTTCCTGGAAACAATGTAAGCTATCACCATAGGCACAGGCTACAGGTCATTCTGAACACCACTGTTGTAAGGGGGAGTGAGCCGCTTGTTCGTCCTGGCTGCCCCGCTAGCTTAGACCCAAAATAATCATGCAGAAACTGTATTAATTAAATCACTGTTTGGCCCATTATCTCTAGCTTTTTATTGACTAACTCTTACATATGAATTTAACCCATTTTTATTAATCTGTGTATTGCCATGTGGCAGTGGCTTACTGGCAAAGTTTTGGCATGTCTGACTCTGGCGGCTCCATGGCATCTCTCTGACTCTGCCCTTTTTTTTTTCAGCATTTTGTTTAGTTTTTTTGCCTGCCTACATTTTGCCCTATCAACAGGCTAAGGCAGTTTCTTATTCATTAACCAATAAAAGCAACATATAAGCAGAAGGACCTGCCACACCCACACCGCTCTTTAGTGGTCAGCATTTATTTATTTTATAGATTTCCGTCAAAATAGTGGAAACTGAAACCTTGTGCAGCACAGGTTCTACCTGAGTTGTTTTTGTGTTTAAGGAGTCTCTGTGATATCCAGATGTTAGCCTCTGTTCTATCCAGATGTTAACATGGAGTGGTGAATTCATCCCAGAGGTCTTCAGTCCGTACTATGGAAATGTCTAATCAGTCCAGTCATAGACAAGCAAACTTTGAGGTCTCTTGCCTTCAGCTCACTGCCAGAGCGGCCTAACAGTCCCACCAGGGATTTGTTTGCTTGACAGGGCTGTTGAGCTTTGAACCCACGGCGGCTGTAATTACCGGCGCAAAGCCTACGCAACATTGTTGTTTCCCACAGCGTCCTGTCATGGCCAAGGAAAGGTCTGAGCAGGCCCCACTTCCACCTGAGGTTTTCTACACGGCTAATAAACTGTGAGAGAGATTTCCTCCAGTGCTGTAGCTGCTTGTCAAGCGCCCATGCTCTATAAATATTACCAGTGAAACTTATTGGGTCGTTTCTAAAAAAAAGGACCTGAAAGTAGACAGTGAACTAGTGTGAGGGTTACAGAAGGAAGTGAGAGTGTGGGGACAAGAGAGGGATAAAAGGATGGTGGTAAATATGGTCAAAATACATTATATTTATGGAAATTCCATAGTGAAACCTATTCTGTTTAATTAATATACGCTAATGAAAACACTGAAGAAGAATTTGTTTTCCTGCCCACTTCTACTTCATTTAGCTTTTGCTGCTGTGCTTGTCACCATTCTGTCCTTCAGGCTGACCTCCCATCTCCAGGTAAATATCCACGGTCAAAGGAAAACGGCCGTAACATAGCAGCACCAAATATATTTCATCCTACCCGAAAAGTGAATGCTTTCCCAGAAGCCTCTGTAGAATGTTCCTTGGCTCGCATCAGATGGCTTTGTGTTTAGAATTAGCACAGGAGACTGACTGTTCACTGAGTAACCGCTTTCTAGGCCATAGAGTCGAATGTAGCAAGGGAGGGCGGCTGTTTCCTCTGGTGTGGGCGTGGCCATCACTGCCTTGAAGGAGAGTAGCTGCTCTTGCCTGTCCAAGGTCCTCATATTATCTTGCTTGTCAAGATTCCCTCTTAGAGGAAAGAGGAAAGTGTGGGACTTTCGAGGCTCATGAGCCTTTGGGAGTTTGGAACCCCTCTCCCCGGCCAGGATTTTAATTGACGCTACATAACAGGCTAACGATTGACTGGAGTGAGATTTCTGGGTGGTGCAGCTGTCAGCAAGTCACCCAGGGGACTTCCCAGTGTGGCCTTCTGTGAGTCACCTATGCTCCCGAAAGGAGTCTCACAAACCTTTCGGTTCACCAAGCGGACTCCGGTGGGCTCGTTGGTCTATGGGTACCTTCTGCATATACACAGATGTTTCTTTACTTTTCCCAGGCAAGCTAGCTTCAGGAGGGTGGAAAACCCACTTTTCTCCTAGCTCTTCTCTCCACATTCTGAGGGACTTTCTTGGACAGACAGTCACTTAGTTCATGGCAGTGAGATTCTAATTGGTCTTAATAATAAAAACCCAAGTTAGATATTAAGGGGTGAAAGCTGAAAGATCAGAGAAGCAGGGCAGGAGCCACTAGAGTTCTGTACCGCTATGAAATCCTCAGACTGAAAAGGCTGAACTCCTGTCTCCTCCCGCCTTATATTCCTCTCTCTGCCCAGCCATATCCCTCCTGTCTCCACCTCCCTAGTGCTGGGATTAAAGGTGGCTAGCTCCGCCCTCTGATCTCCAGGCAAACATTGTTTGAGTACAAACAAAATACCACCACAAATATCCCTCACTATGCATCTTGGTCACCTTCTCCTTCGCTCTGCTCTAGAAACTGTCAGATACACCAAAATATGGTGATTTCTCAGCTTCCTTAACATCTAAGAGCAGTCATGTGATCTTGTTCTATCCAATTTGGGGGGTGCAAATGTGCGCGTGCATACACACACACATGTGACTTCCTTTCCTAAAGAAAAGTAGAGAATCTCACTGAGGACCCTGCTTTGCCTGTGCCCTTCTCTTCCTATATGAAACACGGTCTTGCTTCCTGCAGTCTTTGTAGCCACTTTGAGGCTGTGAGGGAAAGCAAGTGAAGATACCACCAATGTGTCGTCAACTAAAGGAATTAGTTCAGCATATGATGACACTGTGGACCCGTTTCCTCCGGTCTGTAGAGTCGACCTCAGAACTTTTCAGATAGAATCAGAATGCCCCTATTTGCTTAACAAGACTGTACAATTTTCTGCTTCTCGCAACAAAATGTAACCCAGTGAAGGCGAGAAGTGTGGGTTTTGTGTGATTGTTTAGACTTTCCAAATCTGTTGTTTTGCCAGCGTTGCTCACGTTAATAGGCAAGGGAATTAACTTTTTCTTACATTTTACTGAGTCAGAAAATGATGCCACATACTTTCCCCAGATTGTGGAAGGCCTGTATGAAGTAAAAGAATTGCACAGAGAAAAATCTTGATATAAAAAAGGTATCTCACCATAGTTACAATGATCTACCCAAAGGAGGCTACAACCCATTGACAATGTACTTGGTGGATGAGAATGGATCTCAAGAAAGTGAAGCTGCACCTCCCAGACTAAAGCTGCAAAGCTGTTAGGAGCCGATACACTGACTCTCCATCCCTTCCTCTCTCATGGTCTCCTCTGCCCACATCACGAAGGATGTGTTTTGTTCCTATGATTGCCATTGGCTCTTACTGCTTGCCTGTGATGCAGCAGAAAATTCATTTAAGCAAATTGAAACTTAGCAACATTTGTTACTTTGAGTATCCAAGTTCTCAGGAAGAAAACTTTGATTGGTCCAAGTTCTTTTCCCCATCAATCTTCAAACAAGGTATTATGGGAATTAGGACAAAGGACGTAGCTTTTTTAGGCTGTAAGGGAAAGTGTATTTTGAGAAGGAAGCATGGGTGTGCATGTGAGGAAGATGGCTGTTGTAGAGGACATAACGGACAGATCTATCCATTTCCCGTAAGGTTAATAGTCTGGACAGCAATACGTGAATGCCAAATTGCTCTAGTACATCCTGCACTTTGACCAGATTCGCTTCCCAGACCTTCCACGTCTCCCCTTCCTTCTTCTGCTGGTCCCACTTGTCTTCCTCGAGGCTCCCCTGCTATATTCATGTGATGTGTGTATTTGGTTCCATATATGAGAAGCACGATTCCGGCTCCATCCTCATCATGGTATTCCTAAACCACAGATTTGATCATGTCTCAGTCTCACTCAACCCCTGTTTATCTCTGTCCATTTGTATTCCTCCCAGTAACTCTAGCCTTGAAAAATTGTTAAGATTACTTGTAATTCTTGCTTTTGGCTTGTTTATGTCTTTTATTTTTAATCTCGTGCATATCACACCACACTGTAAATGTTTTTGTTTGCTTTGGGCTATATCTTTTGGTGGGGATGTTGTATTTGGTGCAACGTAGAATACTCTAAGACGAGTGTAAGTTTTTGGCACATAGTGGTTATAATAAGCAAGCATCATTATTTTGATGTGGGATTCCCCTCTGTATGCGGTGATTATCATTGATTAATAAAAGCACTCCTTTGGACTATAGCAGGGCAGAACAGAGCTAGGTGGGGAAAACTAAACTGAATGCTGGCAGAAAGAAAGCAGAGTTAGTGAGAAGCCATGTAGCCCTGCAGGAGACAGATACCAGAAGAAACTTTACCCGGTAAGCCACAACCACATGGCGATACATAGATTAATGGAGATGGATTAGTTTAGGATATGAGTTAGCCAGAAATATGCTTAAGCTATTGGCTAAATAGCATTGCAATTAATACAAATTTCTGTGTGATTATTTCAGGAGTCTGGGCAACTGGGAAACGAACAGGCAGTCTCCAACCACATTATTTAGTGAATGAATTATAGTGACAGTTTATAGCTTCCTATTTATTTATTTATATAATTATTTTACATTTGGCTGCAGGTTCCCCTCCTTCCTCTCTTCCCATTCCCTCCCCATACCTCTCCTCTGTGTGTCCCCCAGCCCAGTCCTCCTCTGTTTTTGTTTAAAAAAAGGGGGCAGGCCTCCCATGGGTATCAACAAAGCATGGCATATCAAGTTGTGGTAGGACTAAGCACCTCCTATGTATTAAGACTGGGCATGGCAATCCTGTATGAGAAATAGGTTCCCAAGAGCCGGTCAGAATATTAGGGACAGCCCCTGCTCCCATTATCAGGAGTCTCACAGGTAGACCAAGCTACACAACTGCCACATATGTGTACAGGGGCCTAGGTTGGTCATATCCAGGATCTCTGGTTGTTGGTTCAGAGTCTGTGAATTCCAATGAGTCAGGTTAGCTGTTTCTGTGGGTTTTCTTGTGATGTCCTTGACCCCTCTTGCTACTATAATCTTTCATCCCTCTCTTCAGCAGGATTTCCTGAATTAAGGCTAATATTTGGCTGTGGGTCTCTGCATCTGTTTCCCTCAGTTACTGGATGAAGGCTCTCTGATGACAATTGGGCTAGTCACCAATCAGTATACTGGAGATGGCCAGTATAGGCTACATATCCACGATTGCTAGGGACATCCTTATAGATGTCTCTGGGGACATCCTTGTAGATTTGTTTGAGTTTCCCTCGCATCAGGCTTCTACCTGACCCTGAAATGACCCCACCCTTTCCAGGCATCATCCTCTATCTACACCCCAAACCAATTCCTCAAGTATCCATCTCCACCCAGCCTCGGTCCACCCAAGAGATCTCTTCTGTTTCCCCTTCTTGGGGAGATCCATGCATTCTCTCCTAGGCTCTCCTTGTTACCTAGCCTCTCTGGTTTTGTGGATTGTAGTTATCCTTTACTTTGCAGGTAATATCCACTTAGGAGTGAGTACATATCAGTAATTATCTTTCTGCGTCCGGATTATCTCACTCAGGATGATTTTTTTTCTAGTTTCATCCATTTGCCTTCACATTTTCGGATGTCAATACTTCATTGTGTAATACTCTATTGTGTAAATGTACCACATTTTCTTTATCCATTCTTCAGCTGAGGGACATCTAGGTTGTTTCCAGGTTCTGGATATTACAAATAATGCTGCTGTGAACATAGTAGAGCAAGTGTCTTTGTCATATGATTAAGCATCCTCTGCGTATATGCCCAAGAGTGGTAGTGCTGGGTCTTGAGGTAGATCAATTGCCAATTTTCTGGGAAATCTAGATATTGATTTACAAAGTGACTGTACAAGTTTTCACTCTCACCAGCAATGGAGGAGAGTTCCCATTGTTTCACATCCTCTTTAGCATAAGCTTTTATTTGTGTAATTCGAGCTTAGCCATTCTGACAGGTGTAAGATGGAATCTCAGGGTCATTTTGATTTGCATTTCCCTGATGGCTAAACACTTAGCATTTCTCTAAGTGTTTTTCTGTCATTTGAGATTCTTCTGTTGAGAATTCTCTGTTTAAGTCTGTACCCTGTTGTGGAATATTCCTTTACACTGTGTGAAGATGTGTCACTGTGATTGCTTTAATAAAGAGGTGAGTGGCCATTAGCTAGGCAGGAAGCGGTTAAGCAGAATTAGGGACAGAGAGCTCTGGGAAGAAGAAAGGGGAGTTGCTAGCAAGATGGAGAGGAAGTAGGATGGTTACCACAGAGTAAAGATAACAGAGTCACACAAAAGAACATAGATTTAGAGATATGGGCTAAGTTATCAGAGCTATTGGGACAAGCCTAAGCTATAGGCTGAGCTTTCATAATTAATAATAAATCTCTTCATTTTTTGTGAGCTGGCAGCCAAAAAATACACCAACAGTACCCCATTTTTAAATTGGATTTTTGTTTTTTGATGTCTAGTTTCTTGAGTTCTTTATATATTTTGGAGATCAGCCCTCTGTTGGATGTAGGGTTGGTGAAGATCTTTTCCCATTCTGTGGGCTGTCATTTTGTCCTATTGAAAATATCTTTGACTTACAGAAGCTTCTCAGTTTCACGAGGTCCCATTTACTAATTGTTGATCTTAGTGTCTGTGTTACTGGTCTTATATCCTTCCGTAAGTACTCTCTTGTGCCAATGCGTTCAAGGCTACTTTCCACTTTCTCTTCCATCAGGTTCATGGTAACCGAATTTATGCTGAGATCTTTAATCCACTTGGAATAGCTTAGCGCAGAGTATTACTATATGTCACACACTCTGTGTGTGTTTTATGCAAAAAATCTTAACAGTGGCAATGTTGAAGCGACCACATACAGTGTATGCGATGTAAAAATCTTTAGCTGTGATGAGGTTATTTGACATATACAGTACTATACAGTAAGGAAAACGTAATCTTCAAGTCCCAGCATTTCCGATTTCTGCTAAGATGGGGTAAATCTTCTTAAACTTTCTACGTCTCAATTTTTAAATTAATCACAAGAGGAGGATTGGCGGTGTTGCTCCTTGGTAGTGTGCTTGCCTAGTGTGAACGAGGCCCTGGGTTCATCCCCAGGATAAAGCCATCCCCCGAGCTTCAAAACAAAAAAATCTCTAAAGTCTCCTTGTCTACTCTGGAAGAATAAAATGAAATATTACATGTGAAAAGGCTTCGGGAATAATCGGTCAAAGGCGCACAAGCGTTTGTAGTTGGTGACAATCAGAATGAAAACAAACGGGGTTCCCGAGCTGAAGCACCACCAATCAGGCTCGTTTCCAGGCAGGAGAAGCCAGGGGTTGCCATGTGACGTCATCACCCCGCGCCGGGCGCAAAGTGCTTTCTCCCTGTCCAGGCGACGAGCTGCTCGCCATGGGGTCCTGGCGGCGTTTATTGCTCTTTGGCGGGGCGTCACTCCGGGGTGGTTGCGGGGCCGTTGTCCCGCCCCTGGGGCGCCGAGCCTTGGGTTGTGGGCGTCAGGTGTGTGCCGAGCGTGGGAGAGGCTGGTACGAGCCTCATGGCTGGCGCCTGCGAGCTCCCGCTAGCGGGTCCCCAGGTGTCTGGGGCTCGCGGTCCCCGAACTCTCCTGAGCATGGATGTATGGCGTGCACGTTGCCCTCCTGGCTTGGGGTTTTTTAGTGAATAGAGAATACGCGGAGGGTTTTTAACATCCTCACTTACTCTGGTAGACAAATTTTAGCTTCAACAATTTATGTTTGCAGTTAAGATTAGCCAGTCGATAAATAGCACCTAAAGGATAAATTAGTGGCAATGAACAGAATTAGAAAAGAAAACCATGTTAAACTCAAGCTCTGGATCATCTTCACTTTTACAGAGTAGTAATGCAGTAATAATGATGATTTAAATCTTTTTTTTAAGTTATTAGGCGCTGAGAGTGAGGCCTTGAAACAAAGAAGAACACAAATCATGTCCCGAGGACTTCCTAAGCAGAAGCCCATAGAAGGTGTTAGAGAAGTTATTGTTGTGGCCTCTGGAAAGGGTGGAGTTGGAAAGTCTACCACAGCAGGTATTGTAAGGCCTTCAGTCCCCTCTTAAGTTGTGCCAACTGCCAAAGACACTGTAAACGATCACTTCTCAAGCATAATATTTGTGATGTTTTTGATTTGTGGTTCCCTGTATTAGATTTGATAATGGGTGGGAGCTGAACTAAACAGGTTACCAGATTGTCTACTCAGTTGAGCAAAAAGTAGCTTTTCTGTGCCCTTAACTGGGAGGTGGAGATAATCATTTTCATAGGATGATATGCCAATTAAACAAATCACTTAGCCCAGTGTCTTTTCATAGCAGTGCTCAGTGATTAGTTGCTGCTACTTTTAAAAGATCGTGTAATTGTGTACTGAATTATATTTGTTCTTTTCCGGTCTATCTGTGTACATATAGTTGTATATTTGCAATAAGAATTTGTTATTGTGACTTTTTTATTTAATCGCATCATTTGTATCATTTATAAAGTCACTAGAAGCTAATAATCTTTGGAAATGCTTGAAAAGGTTTAGCATTGTTTTAGTTTTCATACATCACCTAGTGTTTTGGTGTGTGTGCGGTTGTTTATATGTGTGGATGTCCCTATGTTCAGGGGCATGTGGGTGGAGGGCATAGGGTAATAGTGAGTGTCTCTGTTGCACTCCACCTCTCTTCAGTGGCTAACTGGCCATGGAGCTCTTGGGATCTGCTGGTCTCTTCCCTTGTTCTTCCCAGGGCTGTGGTTTTGTCCTTCCCAGGGCTGTGGTTACTTTCAGGTCCTCTGGCTTGAGTGACGAGTACTGTACCCAGCCACTTATCCTTCACATCCTCTATTAATAGAGTAGTGATGGAGAGGCTTTCTCATCACCCTTTTTGGTGATTGTAGATTTGTCACGAAGTTGATATTTTAGCACTGAAGATTATGAGTTCCAAAATAGAATTAACACTCAAGACTTACAGTTATTTCCAATCGGAATCCTTTAGTTCTAAAGAGATTGTAAGGAACAGTAATGTGAGAAACCCCTTGCAGCCCTGCCTATTAGAAGACGCTTCTTTTCCTCAGCGCTACTGAGCTATGTTGACAAGTAAATACTATCTGTTTTGAAGGTTCCAGTGATACAGCTCTGTGCTCTCACTCTCAGCAGCCTGAGGAGTTCCCCTAAAAAGATTTCTGCTTAAGTTAGATGATGTTTAGCCTGTAATGTATTTCTAATTCAAAATTAACCTGTACCATTGAAGAGTGGATTTGTAAGTACCTTGCCCTAGATTAAATACTTCATATACAGTAGTCTTTTAATCCTGACAACAGTTGTAAAAGGAGGAGGTCCCTTTATGTTATAACGGAGGAAACTGACTTGACATAAAATAGCAATCAAGTTTATACAGTGATAGGAGGTGGTGGAGCCAGGTTCAGATTCAGGTCTGCTTGGCAGTTTATGCTTTCAGCTACTTTCCTTATAGAGTTGACATCATCGTTCTGCAAGGAGATGGGATTCACACTGTGGGAAATGGGCAGTGTGAGGACCTATTCATCTGTCAGTCTCATGAATCCAGGACTTTAGACTCTCTGCTCAGCTGTAGCCTGGCTGCAGAGCTGGCTAACTGTGCTTTCGGGGATACTGCTTTCTTCCTCTTTGTCTGTAGAATCACTGGCATAGCCATTTTGGCTACCACACTTTACCTCATACCATTTATTCCTCACTTCCTGCTGTGCAGTGTCCCAGCTTTCAGTATACTTGTGAATGTGTGAGTTAGCCACTCAGGTACTGATAACAGCATTTATTTTAAAAACAATTAACATTTTAAGAAAAACTAAGTGAAATATTTGAACAAAATTATAAGAGGCTGTAAGTGAGCTATTTAAAATGTTCAATATGGGTCAGGCATCTATTGGTAGTTGCAAAATTATTATTATTTTTGTTCTTTTGTCTTTTTCATTCTTTCCTCATCCTTGTTCTTTTACAAGTGAGGGAAATGTTGATTTCCATAGAAGGAAAGTTACTAAACTGAGTTCTCTCTGTTTCTTTCAGTGAACCTTGCTCTTGCTCTGGCAGCAAATGACTCGGTATGTATTCATCATAGTAATATTAATGCATTGCAGTGTCTTTAAGGCGGCGATGAAGTGTGTTTAGTCTAGGTTTGGTCAGCTGCACATTTTAAGGGACTAACTGCTGCCATTAGTACTGCTTAATTTATTAACAGTGGTGTTGCAATTAAATGTTGGCCATGTATCCATGATGAGCTTTCATGTTCTCCCGCCAAGGCCATTTTTTAAAATAAAAATTTACTGCCACAGTTCATATATATGGTAGGAATATTCTGGGTTCAACTCTTTTTTTTTTAGGCTAGGTCCATAGTATGAATACCAGGCATGTCTAGAACTCTAACTTTGTAGCCCAAGCTAGCTCAGAGTCTTTTTGCTTCACCTTCCAAGGTCCTAAGAGTAAAGACGTGCTCTCGTGCCTACCTGGTTCAGGCAGAAATAAGGTTCAACTTATTCAACTCAATAAAAAAGTTAGAAGATACTCTAAAAGCAGTGTTAGTCCTTTGGAGCAGAATTTGAATAGATTATGTGTATAATGTAAGACTGAAGGATTGTCAGTTCTCCCTTTTATTCAATAGGATTAACTGGAGAATAGTTCTGTATGTATTTATTCATCTTTTCATCTCATCATACGCAAATTAAACCCACAAGTGCATGCATAGTTTTGTAATAGCCTTCATTCTTTTTTAAGATTTATATTTTATTTATATGCGTGTTTGCACGAATTCATGTCACCATGTATGCAGAAGCCTGCAGAGGCCAGTTCCCTGGAATTGGAGTTGTGTGCAGTTGTGAGCTGCCATGCGGCTCTGGGAACAGAACTTAGGTCCTCTGCAGAAGCAACACTTTCTCTTAGCCCCTGAACTATCTCTTCAACCCTGCACCCCATTCTGTGGCTGCTGTTTTCATGGTTGAACACTTTTCTTTTGAGTGACTCTTTAGGTTGGCTTCCCCTTTCCCCACTTACTCCAATTAGAGGATAATGGGGTTTATTTTTCCCTGGAGCTGTGGGGTTGAGTGCTCTAGGTTGGCTCTCTACCACTGACACCCCTAGCCCACTACAATGGCATTGGGATTTTTTACTTTTTATTAAAAATTTTTAAAAAGTAATTTCGATCATATTCTTTCACTTCCCCCAGCTCCTCCCAGATCCTCCTCCATAAGTAATGGAGAGTAACCAGTAGTCTTGGCAGTAGCCTGTGATGTTTGTAGGTATGTGTGTTTTTGTGTCTGTGGGACATTTTTGGCTAACTACTCAACAAGATGTTACTCATTCCTGGAACTGTAGGTGGCATAAGATGCCTAGTTGGGGTATTGCCTCTCCCATTATATGGTAACTCTATTTAAATTCCTTTTATATATGTATATATTTTAGGAAGCTTCTATAGTGGTAGGTTTCCATATGACTTTTTAAAATGTTTAAGTTGGTGCCCCTTTTCCAATTACAATCAAAGTATAATGGGATTTTTTTTTTCTGGGGCTGGGGGATTGAGCCTAGGGCCTTGTGCATTCTCATCCTGGTGCTCTACAACTGAGCCACTTCCCAAGGCTATTCAATGGCATCCATTTTTTCCTTTTAATTTTAAAGTTGTATTTACTATTACCGTGTGTGTGCATGTATGTGTGTGTATGTGTGTGCAGGCACATAAATACCATGGGACTTGGGTCCCTTCCACTTTGTGTTTGAGGTAGGGCCTCCTTTTTGCATGTGTGCTATGTTGCTGCATGCTTGATTTTCTTGTTTCTGCCTTCCATCTTGCAGTGGGAGTTCTGGGTTACAGACACACCCCACCATTTTGGTATTTTATGTGGGTTCTGGGATCAAACTCAGGCTGTGAGGCATGTGTGGCAAGTAATTTTATTGGCTGAACCATTTTTCTGGCCCTACAATGGCAGTCTTATATTGTATTCTTACATACTAAGTAAGTTATCTACATGTTCTTCAGGAAGCATGTTTCATCTTTTATTTTAGCTATAGTTTATAGGAATATACCTTTTTAAATACTATGATTTATGTTAAGTTTTATCTTTTTTCTAGGTATTAAAAATAAAAGTGAAAATTAATACTGAACATATTATGCAATTCTGCAAGTCATTACTTAATAATGTATACCTATTTTGTAATCTTTTAATTTCTTTTTTTATATATATGAATTACATGTTTCGTATGGTTTCCTATTTCCAACTTACTATTTTTAAAATATCCTAGAATATTTCATATTCACTTATTAAATACATATATAAATATATGAATATATAAAGCATAAATATAAATATCTATAATACAGGTACAAATATTCATGTGTGTAGCTGTGGCTGTCCTTCTCACTTTCTCTCATGCAGCACATGTGGAAAATGGCATGTGTTATAAGTGCACTGCTGAGATCGGGGTCCAGAATTTGCTAGAATGCAGAGACAGGCATGTTCATATCTCAAGATTTTGGCCCTGGCTTCTGAAAGTGTGAGTTATTACCCATTCACTCTGTTTGCTTGTGTAAGCTTCATTCCCTGTAGAACCAAGCATCCTAACTGGACAGGTAGGGAAAAAAATACCACACTGTTTCTTTAAAGCTGTGCTCCTGCCTCAAGGAAATTCTACTGTCAAGTCAAATTAAAAACTCATTTCTTGGGGGCTGGAGAGGTGGCTCAGTGGTTAAGAGCATTGCCTGCTCTTCCAAAG
>LOJH01005578.1:0-33892 GCA_001685095.1 Ellobius talpinus | reverse complement strand
GGTCTTGGTGTGCTCTTCTCGAGGGAAGACTATTCTACTCTAAGCATTCCGAAGTTGCCTGCCATTCTTTGTGTAGGATTGAGGCTCCGCCCACTTTGGCATGCGCATTAGTGCTCTCCTTGCTCCGCTCCTGTTTAGGCAGTCGTGTTGGTGATACTCAATGGGCATAGCTTCTGGCATTGCTAGAAGACACACAATAAGTATCACAGGAAACTTCTGGATGCTCTGGCTCCTGCAATCTTTCTGCCCCTCCTTCATATATGTACCTTTTCAGACAACAGGTATGTGTGTTCTGCTCTTAGCTGTAGTCCCAAGATGCAGCATGAAGGTGAGCACTCAGTCTGCACTTTCTGAAGAACAAACTTAGAAATTTGGATGAACATTTGCTGGTTGGCAAACTCTGGACGTTTGTTTGGGGCTGGTTTAATGTGTTGTAACAGGATCTGTCGCTGAAGAAGTAACCTTGAAAATGACAAGTCCTTAGTGGCCTGCAAAGATGGCACCTTGTTCTGGTGCTGGCGAGGCCTGCAAAGAACAGTCTATTTCAAGAGGTTTCAATCTGTTGGTTGGTTGTCTGGTTAACCGAAAGGAGCCCACAGTGACGCAAAGGCGAAAGTCCTGTGACAGGGTGACGTAGAGCCAGGGAGTAATCTGGTTTAGAAGCTGGGTGCAAATGCGCTCTAATCTTCTCTTGCCCTATCTAGCACTGGAAGACACAGCACAGTGAGGAGTATGAAGCTGAAGGTAAGAGAGAGCGTTGGAGTGGGCGGGGACTGCTGAGGAGGTGGGCAATGGTTGGGGACTGCTGAGGAGGTGGGCAGTGGGTGGGGACTGCCGAGGAGGTGGGCGGGGACGCCTGAGGAGGTGGGCGGGGACTGCTGAGGAGGGACTGCCCTGGGGTACTATGGCTGAGGCACTCTGCACCCTCTTGCTTGCTCCTTCCCTGGAAGCTAGTTGGGCATTGACATTATGACCAACAGCACCAGGAAAAAAACCAACCAAACAAAAAACATTTCCAAGTGATACTTCCTCTTCAAGTCCTAGCTATTAATATGGCCTGAAAGATGACTTCTCAGGGTTTCTCTTGCTGAGAAGAGACACCATGACCCTGGCAACTCTTACAAAGGAAACATTTAATTGGGACTGGCTTACAGTTCATAGGTTTAGTCCTTTATCATCAAGGCAGGAAACATGGAGGCATGCAGGCAGACATTGTGCTTGAGAGGTATTTCTCTGCTAGTTCTCCATCTGAATCAGCAGGCAGCAGGAAGTGGCAATGATACTGGCCAGGCTTGAGCTTCTGAGACTTTAAAGCCCATCCCCCAAGTGACACACCTCCTCCAACAAGGCCACGCCTCCTAATAGTGCCACTCCTTTGGGCCTATAGGGGACCATTTTCATTCAAACCACCATAGCATCTAATATGTAGCAGCCCACTTACAGAGCAGTTAGTCTCTGGACTCTCAAAGGAATTTGAACATCCTGTTAAGTACATCCTTCACAAGTGTCTGGTATTGATCATACACTTGAAGGAGAACACATTGATCCTCTGGCCACCAGATGGCACTGTGGTTCAGCAGCAGGAGTCCTCCGCTTACTCTTCTGCTTAACCCCAGATGAGCTGTGGTTAAGTATAATTAAAACAATGTGTTCTCTGGCTCACCAACCTGGACTAACAGGATAGTGATGGGTTTAATTTCTGTCAATAAATGGCATGAATGACACTAATTAGTCCTTTCTGTCATCAGTGGTTCTTCCAGGTACAGAAAATAGGTCCGATAGTTATCCCATGATGACTTCATGGGCTCTCACACTTATAGCGCCAATTTAGAAGCAAGATGGTTAATACCAGATAAATAGTCTTGGTGTTTCAATAAGTAGCTGGGCCCTGTCTTTAAACAGATCATATCCTTCAGCTTGCCACATCTTCTTTTAAGTTGCATTCTTGGGTTTCTGTGGGTCAGGAAGATTTGGAGACTAGCTGAACCTTGAAAGGCTCATTATGGTTGTTTCCTTCCCAGGAAAAGAGGCTGTGATGCTTAGACCAGAAAGAAAACAGAAATAATAATTCTGGAAGCCTCATTTGAGGCATTTGACCTTGTGTCTACTCAGTGTGAGATAATGTTCCTTTCTTGTGGGCAACCGTCCCAGAGCAAAAAAAATGCCTCCAATTTACAATGGGATGTCAGCACCAAATCAAAGCAGGGGAAATATTTATAGTTGTCTCATACGATATGTATTTTGGGGATAGAGAGATGGTTTTGTTAGTTAAGAGTACTAATTGTTCTTTCAGAGGACCCAGGTTCGATTCCCAGTAGCACCTCTGTAATTGTAGTTCCTCCATGGGCACTATATGCATGTGGTGCACAGACATACATGCAAGCAAAACACTCATACATGCAAAAGTATAAAAACAATTGAAAGATTTACTTTCCAAAGGTACGTTTTCTGTCACAGCCACCATCCCTGTGGGAATCCTTTGAACACCACACAGTCTATGCTTGATTTTAGGTCAGCTAAAGTTTTGGAACCCAGATGACCTGAATGCTTCACACAGTGGGTCTTGCCCTCCCCAAGACTGGATAGAAGAGAAACTGCAGGAGGTTTGTGAAGATCTGGGGATCACTCGAGATGGTCACCTGAACCAGAAGAAGCTGGTTTCCATCTGTGAACAATACGGATTACAGAACGTGGATGGAGCGGTAACCGGGTGCTTTGTTCTCATTGGGGGCTGATACTGTGGCTACCTTGTTGGAGACATGCATTCTTTTTTCCTAGAAAGACATCCTACTTGTACATTCTTTTTGTCTTTGGGAAAGTCATGCTGTGTGGCAGAAATCAAAGCTGTTGTAACTGAGCTTCCTGAATATATAATACGGTCCCCTACTGTGCTATGTTACCTCATATGAGATAACCAGACAAACTCAGCACTGCCAGCATATAGCTCTAGAAGCATCACCCAAAAGAGTAAAATGTAGGGAAACATGGAAGAATTAATGAGCGCCAGAGACTGGAATTAGTGTTTTGAAGGCCGGGCTGCTGAGTTTGCCGTTCTAGAAAGATGTCAGTGTCATCTCTTGTCACTTGGGGACACTGAGTGGTGAATGGAATAGGCAGCCTCAGCAACCTCGGTCTGAAGTTTGCAGACCGATGTTTGGGGAGCCCTGGCTGTGAGGAACAGCCAGATTCTGGCCCATGAGGAAACAGGGTCAGGTAGGCTGGTGACTTTGAAAACATAAAGGGTCTTGAGACTCTGCTTTATGTTGTATGAGGAATTGAGGGATCTTCAGGATTAGTGTGTGAATAGCCGGGAAGCGCTGGAAAAATGCATGAGACAAGTCTTTCAAAAAGCTACAAACAAAGGTTAGGGAGAGTTAGAGGTTAAGAGACGGCCATTGCTCCAGATCCTTGAGTCTAATGATATTTGACACCACGCTGGCTGCCTCCAGGGGGAATGTGGTAGCATGTTCCTAGCCAAGAGACAGGTCTTTAACAGCTGCCAAGTAGCCTGACTTGCAGGAAAGCTTGGTTTTTCTCATCTGATGTAAGCATTATATAAACCATCTGACAACCTTTGTAATACCCCAGTGCTCATTTATTTTCAATAGTTGTTTTTGAGTCACAGAATTAATTGTCCCAATTTCTGAACCTATGCGGTCTAAAGAGCCTTAGGTTGTTGTTTTGTTTTTTGTTTTTTAACCCAGAAACATTTCGCAAACTTGAATTGCTGATCTGGGAACAATCTTTGGGACATAAATCACAGCCACTCACAGGGAGCCGACTTCTTTTTTTTCTGCTGGGAGCTCCTAAAACCTGAGATGGCAAGCGACACCTTCAGTTCTTTCCCGGTGCTACACCAGTTAGGAAGGCATTGCTCATGGAGCTTTCTCCTGCTCAGTGTTTCCACCCCCTCCCACCGAGAGAAATCAGGAGATGTCCTGCACTTCGTGTCCTTAGCTCTGAACCGAAGCTGGGTGCAAGCTGGTGTTATTGGCATCGGACTTGGGATCCTGGAACTTTACACCTGCAAGCAGTTTGAACTCTGTCAGCCTTTTGCAGAGGAAGCCAGTGAGATTGCTACCGCCCCTGTTTTTTGGAGGGAGAGCTAGATTTGTTTTCTGTCTGTCTCTCACACCACACTTTCTGTAAGAGAGGCCAGCGAAGAGGGCAGGGGTGGCGGACTAGCTCCCTCGAGTCCACATCAAACCCAAGAATGACTTTGTTTGACCTGTTCAGTATTTTAAAAGCCGAACTTTGAGGCACACTCTTTAAAATTGGAAGTTTTCCCTAAATATTTGCAATAGCAAGCCCCAGCCAGTGTCTCTGGAGACTGCAGGCAGCCATGTGCTCGGCTAGCATAGACCTCACCACTTGCTCTCTGATGTCGGAAGCCTTCATGCCTCAGTGACTTCTGTCACCTCCCAGACCCCTATGGGTGTCCCAGTCCCTGGACCCTATTCTGGTACATGTTTCCCATCCTACACAGGGAGTAGTCAGCCACCCACAGACCTGGCCAGTGTGGGAAATGAAAATGACCTTGTTCTAGATGGGACCCCTGTTTCCAATGAGGGCAGGCACCCCAGTTGCTCATGTACCCAACATTCTCTTGAGCCCAATCATGACCATCCAGCCCTTTCTAAATTCACATCCTTTTACCCACCACTTCTCATCCTGAGCTCTGCCTTAAAATAACTGGCAAGAGTCTATTACTCCAGCAGGTTTGGATGGATTATGTGACGGGTGTTCGGGCCACCACCTAGAAACTGCACAGATTTGGCCAAGTATGGATGTATTCCATTGATATGTCTGAATTTCATGGACATTTCTGCTTGGATGATCCTCAAAGCTACATCCCTTAGGACATAGTTCTTTTGATTGGTGAGAATGAGACAGAAAAGCTGAAGGCTTTCGGCAGCCTGAGCATCTTGTCTCAAATGCCACTGATCACAAAATCCAGTTAGAACCTGTTACTTATTCCACATATTTTTTTTCTTCTAGAAGAGTTTCCTTGTCTCAGAATCCTCTCCTAAATGAAACATATGTCTCCTCTGACTTGGGAAAAGGCATTTAAGATAAAAACTCATTAGCATACTGTCTTCTTGCTTCTTGAGTCTTGGACATCATGTGGGAGCTTGTCACCAGTACAGTCTTAAGCCCCTCCCTTAGCGCATGACAGCAGCCATATTGTAAGATCTCTGAGTGGTTTCTGTTTTGTTCTTGGAGGCCTGTTCCATAATGAACTTTTATCACACAGTGGAGAGAATCCAGAAGGAGGCCTGTGTCTTTCCTTCTGCCTGTGGCTTCATGGTTCATGCCACTCTTTCCCCTGTCCCATTCCTGTTGGAACTAAGGAACAAATCTCTCTGACAAGCCTCCACACGGGTTGTGGTCCAGTCTCTGTTCCTTGTTATATAATGAAAATTATATGATGGCCACCAGAGACCACAGAATGGAGAGTCAAAATTCCTTCCTCTTTCAATATATGAGACCCTCCTTTTGCATGCACACAAGACCATTCTCACCCCGGGCTAACACATTAAAACACGACTTTAGCATGTTCTAAGGAGCATCACTGCTGTCTGGCCCAGAGCAAATTTGCCATGTGAGCATGCTGCTTGAGTTCCTTTTCCTGTTTCTGTAATAAAACATCCTGGGAGGAGGGGGAAGCAACATAGGGGAAAGGACTTTGTCTTAGTCACCGTCCCAGTGCCATGACACAACACCACGGCCAACACAACTGATAGAAGCATTTAATCGGCGCGTTGGTAACAGCTTCAGAGGGTGAGTCCATGGTCATCATGGCAGGAAGCATGGTGGCTGGCAGGTAGGCGTAGGACTAGTGTAAGTAGCTGAGAGCTTACATCCTAATCTGCAGGCAGCAGACACAGAGAGAGGAAGACTGCACCTAAGGTGGACTTTTGCAATCTTAGTAACACACTCATCCAACAAGAGCACACCTCCAAGTCCTTCCTAAACATTTCCACTGTGAATCAAGCGTTCCAATATATGTGCCCGCGGGGGTCATTCTCATTCAAACCAGCGCAGTCTTACTCTGCTTCACCATGCAAGGTGCGTGGTCCACCACAGCATGGAAGTTAGAGCAGCAGGGATTTGAATCATATCTGGTCAGATCCCATTCATAATCAGGAACAGGTGATGAACAAATGCTTGCTCCGGCTCAGCCCACTTTCTCCACTTGAGGAGTCCAGGATCCCAGCCTCCATGGGCAGAACTTCCCATTTTAGTTGATACAACCAAGATAACCCCCCACAAATATGCCCAGGGGCCCCTCATGTTATTTCAAATCCTGTCAAGTTAGCAGTTAACACTAAACATCACACATGCCAATCTGTAAATTTCAGTATGAGCCAGATATCAATTGCTTAGAACCACCATGTTTTGAAGGCATAACAAATGTCCAATTAACATAGGGTTATGAGCTGTATGTATGAAGCGATTTTTAAAATTTATAAAAATAATAATACCTGAGACATTTAAGGCTGCCTGTCCTGGAAGGATGAACGAATGAAAGAAAAGTTGATTGCTAACTTGTATAATGTTATGGAGATATTGAAAATGGACTTTTATTTTGTTTGAGAGGGGAAGACATAATTTCTAAAGAGGGAAATTCTTTTAAATGAGACTAGAGACAGCAGTATATGCCTGAAGTCCTAGAGTCCACAGTGGGATGGATTTCTACTGACCGGAAGTATATTGTGCGTGTGCTATTTGTGCGTGTTTAAAACACGGGATTGCTCTTTCCTAGACACTGGAGGAAGTCTTTCTCAGTCTTGATCCCGATGGTACAATGAGCGTCAAAGACTTTTTCTATAGTCTGTTTAAAACTGGGAAGTCCCTCACAACATCAGCATCCACTCCCTACAGACAACTAAAGCGGCATCTCTCTATGCAGGTAAGAGGTCAGCGCACAGAGCCGGCCGGGTGTGGTGGTGCGCACCTGTGATCCCAGCCCTAGGGAGGTAGAGGCAAGACAGCCATGCAAAGTGGAGGTTAGTGTGGACTACTTAGTGAGACCTGTCTTAGGAAAGAAAAGAAGAATCAACAGAATATGTTTTTCAGAATAAGTGTTAAGAAAAAAAACCCATTTAGTAATTTTGAATGGCTTTATTTGTTGTCTAAAAGCAAATACAAAGAAGAAAAGGTATTCTAGAGAATGAGAAAGACTAAGCCACTCGAAAGGAAAGGATGGTTCGAGTAATGGCCATAAATTACAGAGTGTGAAGGCCACAAATTATGCCTCTTGATGACAGTGTGGGGTCGAAGAAACCTGGTATCAAGTAGCCATGCATCTCATCTTTGGCCAACTCTCCCAGAACAGTTCTTTCTGATAAGCTTGTAGGCTTGGCTCCCTGGGAACCGCAGATCAAAGGCACAGCATGGCTTCCCTACCACCACCCCAGGCTGTGCAAATTGAATTCTGCCCAGCCTGGCA
This sequence comes from Ellobius talpinus, assembly GCA_001685095.1. NCBI lineage: Eukaryota > Metazoa > Chordata > Mammalia > Rodentia > Cricetidae > Ellobius > Ellobius talpinus. The sequence continues at coordinate 26,439 of LOJH01005578.1, read as the reverse complement.
GGCCCCAGTCTTAGCCAGTATCCAGCTGATTTTCTGGGCTCACCTTTGTTTGCTCAGGACTCTTTCTTCTTCCAGTCTTTTGATGAAAGTGGACGGAGGACCACCACCTCGGCAGCCATGACAAGTACCATCGGCTTCCGGGTCTTCTCCTGCTTGGATGATGGGATGGGCCATGCATCTGTGGAGAGGATCCTGGATACCTGGCAGGAAGAAGGCATTGAGAACAGCCAGGAAATCCTGAAGGTGTGGCAGCTAAACTGGCAATCCCAGGAAGGGGGTGTCGGTTTATCTTTTGAAACTAATTTTTGACTTGATTTTACCTGAATGACTTAATGGTTTTGAGATCTCAGAGATAAGAGATAACTTTTCACGCATACTTTAACCAGAAGCCTATGGCTGAGTAGTTCCATTTTTTTTTAAAAAAAATCTCAAATTATTGACCTAAGGAAACTCTTAATTCATCTTCATTTGGCAGAGTTTGAAATTACATATACTGTGTTTGTTTATAATGTCAGGTGGGCTGTCATGAGATGTGAGCTTGGTTTCCTTAAGAAAATGGTGTTCTAAATGAAAGCTGCCCTCTGAGGGACCCTCCTGGTCTCTAGGCTGGCTTCTGTCTCTGTTTATACAGCTTCCGCACTTTCTGCTTCTGGGAGCTGGGGCTTGTCGTTTGTTTTGACTCCATGTTGTTTTCTGATTCCCAGGCCTTGGATTTCAGCCTGGATGGAAATGTCAACCTGACAGAACTGACGCTGGCTCTTGAGAATGAACTCTTGGTTACCAAGAACGGCATTCACCAGGCAGCTCTGGCCAGCTTCAAGGCCGAGATCCGGCATTTGTGGTAAGTCTAGCAGAAGGTTTGCCTGGTCCATTCCCTTGTCTCCCATGTCACTGTCCCCTGGTGCCTTTTCTTGTCCACAGGCTAGTGTGGCTGCTCTTCCTATCTGTTGAAGGGAAGCGAGCTGGGGCTCCGATTGGCAGGAGCTTCTAAAGGGAACTGTGGAAGGCATTTTCGTTTGGGGAAGGTTTTGGTTGTCTTGGTTTTGTGTTTGTTTTGAAGCGAGCCAGATGAGGTTTTTTTGGGTCTCCTGGTTGCTTAGAAACAGCTTCCTACTAATTCACTTTCTTTCTAATTCTAGGGAACGAGTTGACCAAGTGGTCAGAGAGAAAGAGAAGCTACGGTCGGACCTGGACAAGGCAGAAAAGCTGAAGTCTCTGATGGCTTCAGAGGTCGACGATCACCATGCGGCCATTGAGCGGAGGAATGAGTACAACCTCAGGTGTGGCCAGAAGGGCGAGTTCAGGGTCCTTCCCTGACTTTCCCAACCCTCCATTATCCCCTCCACCCCCACTCAGGGCAGGGTGGGAACAGAGAGAGCTAGGGACCAAATCTGACTGGAGAGGTACGGCCTAGCCTCCAGGAAGGCAGAACACTTTTAGGCATTGTCATGGTTTGCCTCTGTCTCCCGTTTTGGAATCGTCACATACTGTCCTCCGGGGGGTCTAAAGGCCACCTATTAATCTGTCCTCTGTCACAGGAAACTGGATGAAGAATACAAGGAGCGTATAACAGCCTTAAAGAATGAACTCCGCCAAGAGAGGGAGCAGATCCTGCAGCAAATGGGCAAGCAGCGGGTGGAGCTCGAGCGGGAAATTGAAAAGGCCAAAACGGAAGAGAACTATGCCCGGGACCGCCTTGCCCTCTCCTTGAAGGTAGCCTTCCTGTTAGCCCTGCAGCCTGGATCCGTGCTGGGTACCCACACAATGCTCCTGCGCTCTAAAAGCCTAAGTCTGCATAGAGCTAAACGCAAGGATCCTCATTGCCCTGGCCAGGACATGGTGATGGCTTTGCTGGCATTTGGGACTGCAAGGGGCCTAGGGTCTGGTATGAGCAATCTGCTCCTCCTTTATGCTTCTTTTGCCGTTTCCCCAACACCGCAGGCCGTATTAACTTTCCATTCCCATTACACCCCCTTCCTTGTTGTCAGTAGTAGGTTGTGCCTCTACTATTGTAGCTGTTTGTAACCCCTGCCTTCCTCCTGTCGCTCACATTGTCCCTTGTGCTCAGTGGCAGTATATGACTTGGTATCCAGAGCAGCAGCGAGGGTCTGGAATGCAGGGTTTGCTCCTATCAGTTCAGCATCTAAGTGTGGCTATTCTTTGAGAGACTGAAATAACAGAGTTGGTCCTTTAGGAGAAGGTAGTGTTTTGTTGTTGTTTTTGTTTGTTTGGTTGGTTTTTCAAGACAGGGTTTCTTTGTGTAGCCCTGACTGATCCTGGCTGTCCCTCTGTAGACCAGGCTGGCCTAGAACTTAAAGAGATCTACTTGCCTCTGCCTGTCTAGTGCTGGGATTAAAGGTGTGCACCACTACCCCCTCCCCCACTGCCTGCTAGTATTTTTTTAATGCGTTAAGTACATTTTTTAAACTCCATATTGCTATGTGAGAGTGTGAACTAGGATACATTAAAAATATACTGGCTCTCTATTCTTTTGGCAAAATGTACTTGGAAAATAGCATTCTTCCAATCAGCCCTTAACACTGGAGATGAAAATATGTCAAATGGCAAGTCTGTATTCCTGGTTTTTTTTAAACAAATGTGGATGAAATCTTTCTAAAATGTACTGTGAAAAACCTTTTTTTTAATGGAAAGAAAGTGCGTGAGTTTCAGTTGGTATGTTATTTTATTATAATTTGCTTTTGCATATAAATTATGAGCCATTTATGTGTAACTTCTATATCCTTACACCAAAATTATCTATAAGTTAGCTGTAAACTGCAATGCCCATTAATGAAGATTGATTTTGGATTTACTCTTTTTAGTTCTTCTGAGTCCTGCTATAGCTAGACAAGGTGTTTCTCTTTAACATGAATCAGTTTGGTGGGGCACACTGACATGAGCACATGGTGGTCAGGGGATAACTTTCAGGAGTTACTTCTCCCCTTCTCCGTGGGGGCCTTGGGGCATTGGCTCAGTTGGTCAGGCTTGGTGGCGAGTGCCTTTGCCCACTGAGGCAGCTCGTGCCGCCGGCCCTAGGAAGGGACTTTATAACCAGTTTCTTACAACAATTCATCGAGAATCACCTAAAGTCACTTAAAGTACCTTAAAGTACTCCATTGTAATGGCACATAGAAATAAAATAAAGCCACCTATGTACTTTCTTTTTAAAGAGTAAGCAAGTGAAATTTGCATTCTTAGAAAATAATACCCACATTAAGATGTGAAGTTAACTTCAAGCCACTTAATGCAGGATTTACAAGGCACTGTCATTTTGGGACAGAACCAGTGAGCAGAAACCACTCGGAGCTGTCTTCTGCCTTTGTAGCTCGCTGTGCGGATCCAGTGTGGATTCTCCTCTGACAGTCTATGTCCCAGTTGGTTCTGGATGTATTTCCAGTTCTCGATACCCACATGGGCCTGTTATTAGCTAAGGTGGGGAAGAGCACAGTTTTATAAGGTCCTCTTTAAAGCCAGACTTTCAGATCGTGCCCTAGATATCGGCCCTTTTAATAACTGTTTTGTTTCTAGTTTTCTCTAGCTTTCATGATAGATGGCTTTTCTTAATCTCAAGTCCTGGTTTTTATTTCATATAAAAGTGATAAGACAGTGTTCTGATTTCTGACTTGTGTTGTGTTTATTTTACCAAATTTCTTAAGGAAAACAATCGCCTGGAAAATGAGCTTCTGGAAAACGTGGAGAAGTTGGCAGAGTATGAGGCCCTGACCAACAAACTTCAGCACAATCTGGAAAATGTGTTAGCAGAAAAGGTAGTCCGTCTCCTTCCGATTTCCTGATGAGTTGCCCAAAATGTCACTCACCCAAAAGAGCAGAGGCAATGCCAAGAACATTTTTATTAGGGAACTGTTTGAATTCCTACAGGAAGTTGTAACTTCTCAGGATAGAATTTAGAGTAGTGGCTATGAGGGAAAGCATTGCTTGGCATGGAGGTGGGCTCCCGACCCAGGCAGAAGACATAGCTTTTGGGTGTTCTCCTGTTCTGGTTGGTGTCTCTGCTCAAATGCCGCATTCCTGTCATATCTGGGAGCTCGGGTGACACCAGAAACTGGGATCTTTGGAATGTGATAGGTCAAAGAACGGCCCTTGGGAAAAATGACAGCTTTGTTTTTTTGTTCTTTCTAGTTTGGTGACCTCGATCCCAGCAGTGCTGAATTCTTTCTTCAAGAGGAGAGGTTGGCACAGATGAGAAATGAGTATGAGCAACAGTGCAGGGTGCGTGGCTGATGGGAATTTAGCAACACAAGAGGGCCTGGGTTCAAGTCCCAGCCTCAGCACTTCCTGATCACATCTACTGCAATCTATAGGTGCCTCTGCTTCCTTAATGCACAGTGGCAAAATGAGTGCCCACCCAAAGGGCAGCTGTGGAGGCTCAGAGAGAATCTGTGTAACATTCTTAGAGCAGAGCCAGCCACATACTAAACACATACATGAATGCTAGCTACTCATTGTATCCATATCCTGGGCTGTAAGTAGTCAAGCAAACTGCATTCAGGTCTACCTTGTCTTGTGACTGTATAGATGAATGACCAGTTTTACGCTGAGTGAAGAAATACGTGGCTATATTGATGTGCTTATTCCAAAATTAGCTTCCCCTAGCTGCTTGTTGTAAACTTCATGTGACTGGGTTTAGTTTTGTCCTAGTTCCCTACCCCTTTTTCCAAATATTTGAAATTCTAAATATTTCTGAATTATTTGACAAAGGCAAAAACTCGGAGCAGAAACCACTCAAGCTTTGGTTGTTAGCCATTCACAGGGCCTACCAGATACAGTTGTTCTCAGGATCATTTCTTAACTCCTCTAAGCATAGGAATTTGATCTTTTTTTCTTAAGCCAAAAATACTTATTAACAAGGTAGGTGGAACTGAGTTCTTGTTTTAGATACACCTTGTACTTGTGCAGAGATGAGGAAATCCATCCCCCTCATGAGATCACTGCTGGCCTCCTCAGGAGCTGAGCTGCACATCTAGGAAGTGACAGGCACTTCTGCTGCCTTCACGATCCGCTCATGTAGTTGTTATTTTAGTTGTCTCTAAAGTGAATGAATCGTCAGTAAACCTGTTACTGATGCCCTCAGAATTCTTCTGTTTCAATCACTTTGGAACCACTTTGTATGCCACACATTCCTTGCGTTTGATGTATGCGTACAATTCTGTATCTTTAATTACATTCAAACAGCTGAGCCATCCTGACCACACTCAGTGGGAGAATGTTGTCATCTCTCCACGAAACCCCCTCCCCATTCCACTTTAGCTGGCTTCTCTTGTTTATTGTCCCCTCCCACCACAAGCAGCTATGGGCCTATTTTCTGTCTCTGTAGAGCTAATGTTCACCTTTCATGGACATAGAATCATGTAACATGGTTCTTTGTAAACGGCTTCCTTCAGCTGGTGATATTGTTCATGTTTATCATGTTGATGCATGTATCTGTGTTCTCTTCCTTCCAGTGGCTGAATAAAATCCTGTTGTATAGATATGTAACATTTTGATAAATCAGTTAGTAGAAATTTGGGTTTTTAGCAATTATCATGAATAATGTATGCTTTGATGTAGATTTTTGCATGGCCATATACTTTATTTCTTTTGGGGTTTATACCTGCAAGTGTTCCACTGGGACACAAGATAAATCAATGTTTAACTTTTGGGAACTGGCAGACCTCTGAGGTGGTGGCACCATGTTCCTTCGAACCGTATGAGAGTCCCAGCTTCCCCATCTTTCTTTACGATTGTTGTCATACAGCATCCTGGTAGCTAACAGTGTCGCAAGTCTTCTGATGTACTTATTGGCTGTTTGTGTGTCTTCTTTATTGAGCTATCTGTTATAGCCTTTGCCCATTTTTTAAGTTGAATTCCTTGTCTTTGAGTTCTAATAATCTTTATAAATTTGAGTTATAAGTTCCTACCTGATAGTTAAAACTTTCCTCCAATTACATGTCTTATCTTTTTACTCATCTTAAAAATATGTTTTTATTTTCATTATGTGTATATGTGTTTGTGTTGTTTTGGCATTTGAGTGCAGTACCCCCAGAGGCCAGAAGAGGGAATCAGATTCCCCGGGAGTGGGAGTCAGGTGATTGTAGACCCCCTGACGTGGGAGCTGGGCATCAAATTCAGGTCCTGTGCATAGCAAGACAGGTTCCTAACCTCCAAGTTCTCTCTTAAGCCACCTTCTCTTTTTTACTTTCTTGGTGTCTTTTGAAGCATAGAAATTTATATTTTGCTATTATCCATTTTATCTGTTTTTCTTGTTGCTTGCGGTCTTGGTGCCCCATGTAAGACTGGTGTTGGTTTTTAAACTCCAGCTTTTACAAGACCAAGTGGATGAACTTCATTCAGAGCTAGAAGAATTTCGTGCACAAGGCAAAATATTCAGGCTCCCCTTGCAGAACTCACTGTCAGAAGAACTTGACCTTAACAGTGGTGGCATTGAACCTGACCAAGGTAAACACAGTTGCACACAATCTTTCTGGTATCTGCGTTTGACCTGGTTTCTAGAACCATGGCTGCATGCAGCATTGCTGAACACTGGTATCCTGGAATCCAGGGAGGGAGAGACTTTGGCAGTCTCATTTCTTGAGCTGTTTCACTTGTGGCTGGGTTTCTCATTTGTCCTTGAGGTCTCTATAAAAAATAATTTCTGATTTTGATATTGCTGACTCTTCCCTCCCCAACAGTGTCTGCCTGGTATGAAGATGGTTTGGAAGAGTGAGCCAGCCACACACCACAGAACCCATAGCTGTTTTTCAAAGGCTGGCTAAGCTAAATGCCTTATTTGCCTCTGCAGAACAGCAAATGAGTTAATAGCTAATGCCTGTGGTTTTGGGGGAGGCAGTGAGTGGCGAGGGTGGCAGGCCTGTTTGGGAGCCACAGTACCACCCCGCTCAGCTCTTTGCCTGATGCCTGCCTCTTTGCTTGGTGTGTTGTGTTTTCATTTCAGCAAGGCTCACGTGAATTCTGCTGCTCTTGTAGCTTCTCCCTCCCCTTTGGTTCTTAGGAAGGTGGTTTATTACTTCTCTCATCTCTACTGTAGGACCATCAGGTGTTGGGAGGTGGTGGAAGAAGTCATGAGTCCTTTCTTCTGATCCGTGACTCGCTTACTGTAGCTTATCCACCCGAATGTTGGGGGTTAGTGCCAAGGAACTCCACCACCTTGGAGTGGGGATGCATTGAAATGTGTGAAGAGAAAGCTCAAGGCAAGACTGTCAATTCCAGCTGCTAGATCTCTGCCCCAGAACGATGTCCATCTGCCTTCACATCTTCCAAAGGAAAAGCTATTTGAGTCTCACTGCCCTGAGACACCTCTACCTGGTAGTAGATGTATTTGACCTTTTGCTAGCTCAGCCCTCAACTTCTGTCCATATTTTCAATTTTCCTGTGGTTCTTCTTGTGACCAATGGAAAAGGTAAACTCCCTGGAAGGCGTTGAGACGCTCCTCCCCAGTTGTCCTCACCCACACCTCTGAGCCACGCCCTATTTGTAGCTGATTGTTTAAGGTGAAAACAGCCTAGACACCAGGACATTCACAATAGTAAAACAACGTGTGTGATGTTGAGGGATGGATCAGACCTTTTGGCCCATGAAGTTAGTCCCATAAGACTCAGCAGCAAGGGTATTAGCCGTTTATATGTTCCTTTGCCGCATCATCCCTCTGAATTTGTCACCGGGCAGTTTCTGGATTGACAGAAGGCTGGTTTGTTTGAACAAACTCTACCTATGCTATCTTCTTGCCACATAGCATTTTTACAGAGAGCTCACATTCAACCAACATATACCATACATGCCCATAAATCATTAAAAAAGATGTTCCGCAGAGGCAGATAAGGCATGGTTTGGCACACCGCCTATATTCAGGAGAATCTATTCACTTTCCTCTTGTTACCCTAATGCCTGGAGAGCAGAGAAGCTTTTCATGGCTTCACACATGGGCACATCCGGCTGAGAAGGATTCCTTAGTCAAGCCATACCGCCCACCAGATGCCAGCATGTGCCAATGACAGAACCTGAGGCAGAGTCTGTGGTTTCCATGTGTTTCCAGGGCTTGGTTCTGAAGAATGCAATCCCCTGAATATGAGCATCGAGGCAGAGCTGGTCATCGAGCAGATGAAAGAACAGCATCACAGGGACCTGTGCCACCTCAGACTGGAGCTGGAAGAGAAGGTAAGCCTTGCTTCCCAGTCTCATTCTCTGGTGGCGGGGAGCCCTGTCGGCATGCCAAGTTCCTGCCGCTTTTTCCTCACAGGCCTGTTCTGCGATGTGATTTTCCCCTGGTCCTTGTTGTAGACAGTGAGAAAGTTGTCCAGCGTGTGGTGTGCTCAGCCTCTCATATTGTAATATACTAATTACAGTGTTTTAACTTTCTTAAAATATCCCAATTAAAAAACAAACCAACCCTTTCTTTGATGTAGTGCCACTTACTAGATTAGATACAACTTCTTATCCCTGACCTCTCAGTCCTTCACTATGTGGCCACTCACCTTCACCATGTTTTGAGTTTTTGGGTTTTTTTTCCTTTCTTGCATGTGGTATATGGTATGCATGTTTACACATGTATTCATGCTAGTGTTCAAGAGCATATGAGTGTGTCAAGGCTGGAGATTGACATCCAGTGTCTTCCTTGATTGGTCTCTCACTGAACCCAGAGCTCGGCCATCCATCTAGTTCAGCTAGCCCAGGGGACCCTCTGTCTCTGCATCCATGGTGCTGGGGTCACATGCATCTTGGACATATACACGTCACCACGCCCAGCTGTCTGTATGCAGGTTTCAGGGATCAAGCAGAAGTCCCCTTTACCGAGTGCCACCTTCTCCGCCTCTGCTTTCATGCGTTCACTTGAGTTTTACTGGTCACCAAACAGCTCTACCAAGCTCTGCATGGCGCCTCAGAGGTGCTCCCCCTCACCTTCCCACCTCTGCTTTCCCACTGCAAACTTAGGGTCGAAAACACTTAGTCTTCACATGTTTCTCGGACTCTGTAAGGTACTCTGCAGGCCACACCAAACACAAAGTCAGGGAAGGCATTGTTAATTCAATGAGAGACCCTGCAGCTCCCTGGCCCACCAGCCTAGCCTGTTCAGTGAGTTCCAAGCCCATGAAAGACCTGTCTGTAAAAAAGAATGTGGATGGTGGCTAAGGACTGGCACTGTGTTTGTCCTCTTGCCCCCACACATGTACACACACCTGCACGTGCATCTCCTTGTACACATACAAGCACACACATGCACAAACACACATACCTAAAGAAATATAAGCGGACCTTGCTTGCTTTAGTATTTTACTTCAGGTGCTTTTGAACCGTCACTGCTTTCAATCAGAATGGGAAATCACGAGAGTCCTGGGGGACAGAGGCGCTTGCTGCCGCCACGCTCCCTTTGCATAGCCTAGAACCCAATCATCCTGTGCATTCGCTGTCTGGTTCTAGGTGCGCCATTATGAGAGGCAGCTGGATGAAACCAGAGTGACCTGTGAAAAGGAGCAGGCGGCCATGAAGCAAAAATACGAGCATGGAATGCACACCTTGGAGACCCAAATAAGTGATCTTCGAGGTGAGATTGCAGATCTCCAAGGGCAGGCAGTGGTGTTGAAGGAGGCCCACCACAAGGCCAGCTGCCGGCACGAAGAGGAAAAGCAGCAGCTGCAACTGGTGTTTGAGGAGGAGAAGACTCAGCTTCAGGAGGAGCTGCGGCTGGAGCATGAGCAGGAGCTCAAGACCAGGCTGCAGCAGGTGGAGGAAAGTTTTCAGCGGGAGAGAGAGGAGCTCGCTCAGGGGGCTGCCTGGGCCGAAGAGGTGAGGGACTTGACACAAAACCTGGAGCAGTCTTACCAGGAGCAACTGCTGAGCCTAGTGGAGAAGCACGCTCTAGAGAAAGAGGAGCTGAGGAAAGAGCTCTTGGAGCGCCACCAAAGGGAACTTCAAGAGGAAAGGTAAGAAAGTGAGGGAAACGGAGCCACCTGGCCACTGCTTCTTTTCTTGGGAGTTCCCACCAGTCAGGGAGGACTAAGGGGCAGAGAAATCCATATATCAAAATCGTTCTTTAAAAGCTAATCCAGCCAGTTTTGCCTTGTTGACTGGGAACCTCCCTTGGGGTTCCTGGAACCATTGTGATGTATGTGCACACGGGAGGGCGGGCAGTCAGAGGAACTGTTCCTGTATGAGACTTATCGCCTCTCTGTGCTCCAGTTGAGGGCCAGGTCCTTCCTGCTTCGATGCTGTTGCTTTCGGAGAAACGCTGTTTATATGCTAGGTTCTGGACACGCTTATATTTCCTTCCCATTATGAAGGGCCACTTTGTGTTTGCCTTCCTTGTGTGAAATCCCAGGTGTAACCCAGAGATTTTGTTTCCCGCCTTGCTGAATACAGTGTTGTTTTAGTAAATGAGAAGCAAACGCAGAAGACAGTTATTATTAATGTCTGATTTATGCACCTGAAATCCCACAATGCCTTCTTCACCCAAATGAAGAAGTGTTTCCTAGATGAGGTCACTGTGTCTTTGGTCATTTCGTGTGAAAGGGGCCAGTTTAAAGCATTGGGTTAAGCCACAAAAGTACATCCGGGAATATATAAAAGGATTTGGTTTTGTAAATTTCCCCCTGCTTCAGAGAAAGGTAAGTGTTCAGATTTATTGCCACCAGCCATGGCTCCCAGAGGAGAGGACCCCGTTCTGGTACACCTGAATCGCGTAGGAATCAGATCGTTGTAGAAAGCGGTCCCATTGTTTGCCCAGCAGCCTCCCTTGTGCCTGGGGAAATGTTGGGTTTGCTTCCGGAGTTGGCAGCAGTTTCAATAATGCTGTCTGTTGACCACATTTAGGGAAAAAATGGAGACAGAGTGTACTCGAAGAGTCTCTCAGATAGAAGCCAAGTCTCAGGCTGACTGTGAGGAAGTCACTGAGCGCTGTGAACAAAGTCTGCAAAGCCTGGAGGGGCACTACCGCCGAGAGCTGAAGGACCTCCTGGACCAGCACCTTGAGGAGAGAGCCCAGTGGGAGTTTGAGAAGGATGAGCTCACTCAGGAGTGCACGGATGCTCAGGAGCAGCTGAAGGAGGCGCTCCAGAGGGAGAAGGCAGCCTCTCTCATCCTGACCCAGGAGCGAGAGATGATGGAGAAGACATACAAGGAACGTTGGACCAGCCTGAGCATGGAAAGAGATCAGCTGCTACAAGACCTGGAAGACCTACGGAACACTTCCGAGAGCCAGCACAACCTCTTGTCTGACCAGATACTTGAGTTGAAGAGAAGTCAGGAGAGAGAGCTGAGGGAGCGGGAGCTCTGCCAGACAGGGTCCTTTGAGCAGCTGGCCAGCCAGCAGCTTGAAAGGCTACAGGTAGAACAAGAGCAAGAGAGGCAGGAAATGCTAGGCAAGCTTGTGGCCCTGGAGAGCGCCCACAGAGCGAGCCGTGAGCAAGCAGATCTAGAGAAGGCAGAGCTGAGTGCGGAAATCCACAGGCTTCAAAATACAGTCAAGGACATGCAACAGGCGACATCTCTCTCAGTGTTTCAGGGTGCTCATTCCCTGGTAATGGCAGCAGAGGAGGCAGAAGGAAATGGGGCCATGTCTCTGCTCCAGCAAGGCGAGCAGCTGTTGGAAGAAAACGGAGACGTTCTTGTCAGCCTGCAGAGAGCTCATGAGCGTGCAGTGAAGGAAAATGCAAAAATGGCTACTGAAATTTCCAGATTGCAACAGAGGCTGAAAAAGTTGGAGCCAGGGTTAGTGATGTCGTCCTGTTTGGAGGAGCAAATGGCTGAGATTTCTGGAAGTTCCAGGGATCAGGCAGAGCCATTTTTATCACAAATAAAGCAAGGAGAAAGTGCAGCCGCTAAGCACATCCTCATTGACCTAAGAGAGTGTGAGGCCCAGGACCTGGGAAGTACAGAGACAAGCTCTGTACGGAGGCAGGAGGGCAAAAGCGAGGAGTCAGAAACTTCCCTGGAGTGCCTCTCTGAGCTTGGAAACAGTGAAGACACCAGGACGGAATCCTGGGACCTGAAGAGCCAGATCGTTCAGCTTCAGGAGCAGCTAACGGTCTTGCGTGCAGACTGCGATCGGGCTTCTGAAAGGAAACAGGACCTACTCTTTGATATCTCCGTGCTGAAGAAGAAACTAAAGATGCTCGAGAGAATCCCTGAGGCATCTTCCAGATATAAGTTGTTATATGAAGATGCCACTAGAGAGAACGCCTGCCTCCAGGAGGAGTTGAGACTCATGGAGACACGCTATGATGAGTCGCTGGACAGCAACAAAGAGCTCACTACTGAAGTCTTCAGGCTGCAGGAGGAGATGAAGAAAATGGAGGAGGTGATGGAAACGTTCCTTAGCCTGGAGAAGAGTTACGATGAGGTCAAAATGGAAAATGAGGAGCTCAGTGCTCTGGTGTTGAGACTTCAAGGGAAGATGGAGAAGTTGCTGGAAGAAGCCCCTCTGCACTATGACAGCTACCCCTTGTGGGAAACCCCTTCAGAAAACCTGGAGGTCATCTCTGATGAAAATGTGCTTGAACTCCATCTGACCCCAGAAGCGCGTACACCCAAGGTCACGAGCATGCACGTCATAGAAGAACGCAGAGGAGAAACCAAATGCTATGAGCAGGGAAGCACACGGCTCCTGGCTCAAATAAAAGCACACGAAGTTGCCTGGTTACACGGGGCAACTCAGACCCATCACGAGAAGCCCAGTGTGCAGAATCAAGTCACCCTGGAGGAGAGGGCTGCTCTCCCAGGTCTCCAAGACACACATCTTCACCATCAGGTCACAATCACAGAATTAGGACTGGAGAAGCAAAAGCTACAGGAGCTGACTAGAAAGTTGAGGGAGCGAGTCAGTACATTATTAATTAAGCAAAAAGACGCGCCTTCTCAAGGAGAGAAGGAGGAGGAGCTAAAGGCAATGATGCACGACTTGCAGATCACATGCAGTGAGATGCAGCGGAAAGTTGAGCTTCTGAGGTAATGTATGTGCCTTCTAGACCTCACGGAAGCCTGCAGAGCACCTGGGCAAATCTAACTGCCGCCGCTTGCTGTGCCTAGAGACACTAACCCGTTATTCTCAAGAAGAGCAGTGTTCTGGCCTTCTTCCGCTTCTGTGTGCATTAACACCTAGCATAACCTTGTCTAGAAGGCATCCCCTTCCATATAGTAAATCCGTGTTGTCCCTCTGGAGCAAGGGAAATCAACATGGCTAGTGTCTGCTATTTAACCACATGCGTCACAGGTGTCCGTCCTTAGCCCTGTCCTAGCACTGACCTTTGGATCGACAGATACCGTCAGTTTCTGTCCTCATTTCGATGAAGCATGGTGTATGTGTAGTATTAACTCACTTGGTAGCTAGCAATGCTCATCTTACACTAATATAGGAAATGTGTTAACTGGACTATACTTTTTTCCTTCCGTAGTTGAAGTGTATGCTAGTATCCTGCAAATAGTACATTTTTATTTTAGAACACATCACTTTACCAGGGAGTTACCAGAATCTAGTAAATATTCTTGAGGGACAAAGACAAGCAAAAATAAAGTTTCTTTGAACAAGTATCAACCTGACTTTATGAAATACGATCACACTTTAGTATTCTAGCATTGCTGGGTTTTTCTTTCACTGTAAACTATTACATTGTGTCTGAAGTATCTTAATGGTGTAAAACAAAAAATAATCCAGTTGTGAGTTTTGTTTCCTTTTCCTCACATTTCTTGTACTTCAGAGCCTAAAATACAGTGAGAAGAATAAACTGTATATTTTGTGTGCCCCTTGGTTTATGTAGGACATTTTCTTTCTTAAGGTCTCTGGGGACCTAAACTAAAGCTCACACAGCTTAGTAGTGTAGCTTTTGTCTGTTCAGAGCAGGGAAGACTTGCGGCTGAGGTAAATGAAGCCAGCTGTTCAAAGCAGCCTGCCCGCCCCTGAGAAGACAACACCCAGCATTGGCTTTGAGTCGTGATGCCCGTCTCCAGGCTCAAGGGCTTCCAGCCACACTTCCCTCCCCACTTCACCACCCCCCATGTCTTTTAGCGAGATTCTTTCATCCCAAAAGTAGTGACTCAATATGTTACAATTTGATTTCCAAGTACCAAGAGCCGACTAATTTAGACTTCTACTTTAACTGGCATGAAAAGCTTTCTTTACTGGAAGTTACTAGAAAATATTTCCCAAAGATGCCAGATGACTGCCATGTCCTAACATTCTTTTTCCTCTCCACACTTCAGATATGAGTCTGAAAAGCTACAGGAGGAAAATTCTATTTTGAGAAACGAAATTACTCCTTTAAATGAAGAAGACAGCATCTCTAATGAGAAATCAGAGGCATTCAATGGATCTCAGGAGGAACTGTGGTAAGGTGTAGAGAGCGTCCTTAAATTTTCCAAGGACTGAGAACTATTGACCTTCAGTGTTAAAAGCTTCACTCCTGAGTCGTGTTTTCATTGCCCCTGTAGGCAGAAAATAGAAACTGTAGAACAGGAAAAAGCTTCGATTCAGAAGATGGTAGAAAAATTAAAGAAACAGGTAAGGAAACACTTCAAATTTCCCAGTGATCTTCTTGACTCTAAAATTTTTTTTGTTTTAAATTTGAAATTTACAAAAATAAATAAATAGATTTTTTTAATATATTGTGTGTGATGGTGAGGTTGACAGGGGAAACTCATCTCATAGTGGCTCTAAACTAGGCTCCTGCCTTTGGAAAGTCACGTGTAGTCTATGTGCAGACCCTCAGTGCTAAATGCAAGCTTTACATCTAACACACATGGGAAGGTAATGCGAATTTTAGCCTTTATTAATTTTGATTAATGTCAGTTCCTTCATTTTAGAAAGTTTCGGACAGAATTTCACGGATATAGAATGCCAGCAATTCTGCATATCATTTTACAGATTTATATCTCATTCAGATGGCTTATGCCATTCAATGCTCATTTGGTATAATCTTACTTACAACATGTACTCCAGTATGGGAGGCCTATTTAAGAACATAGTCTGAAATAGTCACAAGACAAGGACATACTTGGGAAAGGAATATTTTAGTGTCTGAAATAGCCAAAGTAACATCTAGAAATATATCTTGTACTATTTCAAATAAATGGTAGAACTCAGTTGAAAAATAGGCTATATATATATAAAGGATCAATTCATAGAGGATGTAAAAAAGCGTACAGGTTGGCCAGCTTCAGAAATTTAGATAGTTTAGTTTTTTCACCTTCTAAACTAACAAAAGCTAATCATTGATACCATCCAAGAGTATGAGAAAATAAGAACTACATTGTTAAAAGTAAGCTGATAGCACCGCTAGGAAGACTTTGGGGGCCTTCTGTCAATGCATTAATGTATTGCTTTCTTTCTAACCCAGCAAGGCCATTTCTAAACAAAAAAAATGAAATAAACCCAGTTATGCCACCATTTTGTTGTTAATAATAAAAAAAAGATGACAAACATATTTGTATCTATCTAGCTATATTTATCTATCTAATCTATCTAGCTATCTAGCTATCATTTATCTATCATCTATCTATGCAGGAATGGATAATGACAATATGGGAGATCTTTTTGCATAAAATATTCTACATTCATTAAAGTATATACCATATGGTGGTATCTAGATACTCTTAAGTTGGAAAGATAACATCTATACGATATCATAAGTGGAAAAGGCCGTCTGTTCAAACATGCAATGATTCTTTTTATCTTTTTTTGGCTAAAAGTAAAGTGGTATTGTGGATGCATAGAAAATGACCTAGTAGTATGTGTATCCAACTATAAAGAATTGGGAATCCTGTGACCTGAAATTAACCTATGTCTAACTTTTTCATATGCTTCTGTATAGATTAAATTTGTAATAATGAGCATATATTATTTTTGTTATTGTGTGTGGTTAAGAAAGCACACAAAGGGAAATTAAACTTATTACAGGAAAGACATACAGTAGGCCCAGTCCCCACAGCAGCAGTTCTCAACCTTGGGGTCTCCACCGCTTTGGGGGTGTGGAGTCCAATGACCCTTTCACACGGATTGCCTAAGACCATTGGAAAACACAGATATTTACATTATGACTCATAACAATAGCAAAATTACAGTTATGAAGTAGTGAGGCAGATAATTTTATGGTTGGAGTCGCTACAACATGAGGAACTGTGTTAACGGGTCGCAGCATTAGGAAGGCTGAGAACCACTGCTCCACAGGCAGAGCAGCCAGGGCAAGAAACAGGGCTGTCCTGTGGCAAACAGCCTTGTACAGAGATCTTTATAAACTTTACATTGCGGGGGAGAAAAGTCTCTCTTATAGCAAAAGTAGGGCAGCATTTTTTTTTAAAAAAAAGAAAACTTATTTCAATTTTAATTAGGTTTCAGATTTAAAAATCAAAAACCAACAGTTGGATTCAGAAAATACAGAACTCAGCCAAAAGAACTCCCAAAACAAGGAAGAGCTGCAAAAACTCAAGCAACGTCTGGCAGAAATGCTGTGCCAGAAGGAGGGGTCGGGAGCTTGCTCCTCAGAGAGATGGGAACAAGAAAACGCGGCTCTGAGAGAAGAGCTGGACCGCTACAAAGTGCAGGTAGGGTCTCCAGCCACCCGCAGCTTCACTTTCTCAGGCCAGAGAAATAAAAGACATTTTTTACACATAAGACCTAACGATTAAATCAGTATGGCACTGGCACATTAATATGTACTCCAGATAAATCGGGTATATGAGGGGGCTAGAACGTCCCCTGACAAATGAAGAGTTCCATGAAGCATCTGTAAGCTAGGAATAACACATTTGTGAATTCATCTCAGCTGTGATCAAAAAGATTTTTTTTAAAAAAAGATTTACACTTGTGCCAGATCTGCACAGATTTCCCTTTTGTTGTTGTTCTTCCGCAAAGAACACAGGTAACAAATATTTACTTAGGTTTACATTGTACTACTGGAGATGAGCTTAATCTACAAGTGAACATAAGCAAGGGTTCTGTGCAAATACTGCAAATTCTGAGCCAGTTTGTAAAGGACTTTGAGCACTGACAATTTCCTGGGGGGGGTGGGGGAGGCGCTCCTTGGTCTGATCCCTCATAGATATCAAGAGTAAGTATGTGTAATTAAAGTGTTTTCTCAAACTGCTGGGGTCAAGATGGAGGTTTTTTTTGTTGGTTTTTTTTTGTTTGCTTGTTTGTTTTAAAGCACCTGAACAAATTGGGTAGATATTTAGGAATAGATTCAGACTTCCTAGAGATAAACCCCAACGGAAGTAGATATAATAGATATAACATATAATAGATAAAACCATCCAAACATCAGGAAAACTCATGGGTGAAGATGTCTTTAGTCACATAAAGAAGAGATGCTGTCTCTCAGTAAAGAAAGTAGACAGACCTGGAGAGATGGCCGGTGGTTATGAGCACTTCTGCTCCTTCAGAGGATGTTTGTTTCTCAGAACACCTGTGGCAACTCACAAACTATCTATAACTCCAGTTCTAGCAAATCTGATGCCTCTTCTGACCCTCCTCAATGGCTCCTGCACACATGGGGTGCACACACATATGCACACAAGACATATAAATTTAAAAGAATTTTTTGAAGAAGAAAAATACAAGGACATAAGAAAAATCTGATAGCAAATTAGAGGAAAAAAACAGGAACAAAGAAGTTTTTTTTCTTAGCTTAAAATGACCCTCAAAATTCCAAAAAGATATTCAAAATCACTTGTAATTAGAGAAATGTTCAATAAACAGTACTGGCATGTAATTCCTCACTTGAAAGATCAGTATCTATTTAAAAATACGGCAGCATGTTCTGTTGGCAAGACCATGCTGGCAGACATTTCCATATATTGTGGTAGTCACGCACTGATACCATCCGCATAGAGACAGGTTTGGTACTACCCACCACTTACCTTTTGTCCAACAATCTCACTTCTGGGCATTTAGCCTCAAAATATCTCTGCTGCAATATGAAAAATCATACACACGTGGTTATTCCAGTTTTGTTCATATCTGCAAAGTTCTACAAGCGATCGAGATGCCTATGAACACAGGAATGGTTGAATTAAGTGTTGAGGCTATATCCATATCTTGGGTAGTCTTATATAACATTAAAAAGACTGGAACATAGCCTGTGGTGGTGGTGCACACTTTTAATCCGAGCACTCAGGAGGCAGCAGGTGGATTTCTGTGAGTTGGAGGCCAGCCTGGTCTACAGAGTGAGTTCCAGGCCAGCCAGGGCTACACAGAGAAACCCTACCTTGAAAAACAATAAACAAACAAACAAGCAAATGAATAGATGGAGGAACATAAAATGAATGAGAACAATCAATATGATATGAGTACCAGGACATGTTAATTGTGTGATGGGGCCACAAAGAGTACCAACAGTGTGCTTCCGTGCTTGTATGGGAAAAAAGGGAGACATTAGAAAAGAAACACATGTCTGCCCATTTATGCAGAGCAAATATAAGAATGATAAACCAGGCACTAAAGAGATGGTTGCAGAGTTGGGTGGGAAAGGCATGGTCAGTGAAACGGGAAGAGAATGATGCTCTGTTGAATTCGTCTCTGTACAAAGCTCTGACTCATGTGTTTCATGTGTTCTTTTGTTTTGCTTTGTTTTTCTCCCAGTTCTTGGAATTTAACCTAGAGCTTTGAGACTGCTAGGCAAATGCTCTGCTATTGAGCTACATCTCAGCCCTGTTTCACACCGTCTTTACATATTCAAATAAATGAAATCAATCATGGTGGGTCTGGGGCTACAAAAATCGAACAGAGACACTAATTAGTAGAACTGATACTATGGATACTATAACCACTGTTGGGAGGGAAAAGAGAATTAACAGTCTATAAATGCTTTAATAATTTAGTCAGGAGTTGTGTTTCTTGTGGGCACAGAAGGTTATTTTGCATATGCTTGAAGTGAATGAATGGTGACTAGCATAAGCAAAGATGAGAACTATGTTTCCCACTGTTGGAGAAGAAAGCTGCAGTGTCAGAATGTGGAGGGCTAAGGTGAGCCATCTAATGTTGGTTCAAGATCTGAGATATTAGTGTGTATACACAGTATATATACAGAGAGAGAGAGAAAGAAACATGGATGTGTTTTTGTATGGGATAACCAAATCTTGATTTCTAAATACCATTTTCCTATAAAAGCATCTTGGAAAAAAATTAATGATTCTGAGGTCAGAACAGAAAAGATACAAGTTGAATTGAAATGTCCTATGGTCGCAAACAGGAAAAAAAGTGCTAAAAATAAGTAAAAATAAAAAATTGGTGGCTGGAGAGATGGTTCTGTGGTTAAGAGCACTCAGAGGGCCTGAGTTCAATTCCCAGCACCCACATGGTAGGTCACAATTGCCTTTAACTCCACCTCCAGGGGATCTGATACCCTCACACAGACATATTTGCAGGCAAAATATAAGTGCACCTAAGATAAAGTAAAAATAATAGATCGTTTTTAAAAAAAGATTAAAAATAGGACAAATTTAAAAGACTCAGGCCACCACCTAAAGGAACTCCTAATAAGCAGTTTGATCAATGAGATACAGTATAGAATGAAATAATTATAAAATAAGTATAATAGGTATGTGAGTATGTCAGGTCCATCCTTGACAGTTTGTACTTTCCAGTGTAGCTGCTTGTGGATTAGAAATGTTAGGCAGAATAAACAGATATAAAAGAAATACAGAGACAGAGGATAGTACTGGGAGGGCAACTATTTTCCTTACACATATACACCCCAATACAAAAAGGGGGGAAGAAGGCAAAAGATTGCTTTAACATGACACAAAGAACAACCAGAACAATTATTTACTTCAATACTTGAGACATCAAGCCACTATTTCCTGAGTTAAGCACTCTGATGTTTTGGGTAAGATATGCAGCAAATACACCCTATACCACTATCCTGTAGGCAACCACTCCTTGGGTCAAACCTCCTGTTTTAAAAGAAGATGCAGGAATAGACTTGAATTCTCTGACCTTTGGTCATAGTGGAGCAGATTCCCCTCTATGGACTATCTTAATGTCCAAAACACCAAGTGACCACACCCTAGGTCAGGATCTCTTGTATGTAGCTGCGCCTGTCATCAACAACTTTGAAAGAGTAAAAATAAGTTCAAAGTCTCTGTTCCTTAGTCAAGGTGGAACAGGACTCATATCTGTGGGCCCCCACATACTCCTCCCTTTTTATTTCATTTAATAAAGTCTGAGTTCTGCTGCAGGATAGACAACTGTGCCTGGCTTGGGGGCCCTTTTTCCATTTTCCAGATTTACCCATCGTTGGTACATACATTCCATTATGTACGTCCTGTCTTAGAATGGTTTTTTGGGGGGATCTTACCTGTTTTTGACTACTAGCCTCTGTAAATAAAGGGTTAAGGGAGAATACATCTCTAGGTGCTGTATACCACTGAGCTAACTTTCTGTCAAGAGAGTTCACCAACACCTAGATAATCATATGCAATGCAAGCAAATAATGCTTTGTGATATACATGTCCCTATGGTCACAATATCTCCTGATAAAGGAGTGGAGGATGACCAGAAGTGGGATTGCTTCTTCAAATTGGTCTAGGATGCCTTTAACAGTTTTCAGTTGCAATCAAAATCCAAATTTGTCTTATTAAACATATCAAATCTAAGGACTCATTTGCAATGTCAAAATTCTCTCAGACCAGCTCTAACCTTTCTCTAATCAGTGGCATCTTTATAATGAACTAAAGCAGTTATAAACATTAACAGGTCAATACCATAATTCTAGCATATAAATTTACAATAAACACACAATTTGTCAAATCACAATTCTCTTAAATCCATTCTAATCAAATGACAAGAAGAGGGTTCTGTGAGGGGTGAGCTATGAATCTTTTTCCTCTCCTATAGCCCAATTGTATTGCTGCTTCTAATTTTCAAAGATAAGTCTGAACTGTCCCAGTCTCTGAGCAGCTACAAAAACTTATAGGTTATTCCTCCTCATTTCCAAAGAGGGGCTTCATGTACTCTTTGCCTCCATAATAGTATTCCATTACTTTAACAAGTCTTTTTCTCACAGAGGGGAAATTTTCTGAGGTCTCAGTTCTCAGGTCCTTTATTTCAACAGCAGATTTAACATCATACTGGCAAAAATGAGTTCTGTGTCTTAAGATATAGTATGGATAAACTGCCAAACATTCAGTTAGCATTCTTGGGCCAGCTCCAAAGTAAGACATGAGTACATATTAGCATTGATTGAATAAACAAATAGGGGAGAAGCAACTGCTCTTTCTTATAGTATTCTAAAAAAAATGCAGAAATAAAGGAAGAAAACAGAAAGTCATCGTTAGGAAAACCCCAAGTAACAATTATTGCAGGCTGAATGTACTGGTAGACACTGAAATGAATAACCAGAAATCCAAGGAAAGATTTCAACCACATAGTACCTCTTCCAGAATAAGGTAGCTTTACAGTAGAGGAACATGCAAAGACATGGATCAATCATTATGCCCATGCTATGTACATGGATAGCCTTGGAAGATAATTTGTTTAATTCATTGAATATAAAGATAAATACCATTGAACTGATGTTGTTACTGTTTCCTTGGATTGCCTTCTGGTGAAGTTTCCCCAGCCAATGACTATGTCTGTTATATGCCTGGGTGAAGTTTCCCCAGCCAATGAATATATCTATTATATGCCTGATATTTTTCTTAGACTTCCACTTTAGTGGCTTCTCTGGAGGCAGAGCTTTCTGAAGTTAAACTGCAGACTCACATTGTGGAACAGGAAAACCTCCTTCTCAAAGATGAACTGGAGCAACTGAAGCAGGTAAGTCTGTGCTTCCCGAGTAGAGTCAGGAACGACATGTGCTTGATGGTGTGGTGTCTCCAGCCACCAAAGGCCCTTTGCACTGTGGTTGCTCAAGCTGAGGATTAAAGTGCAAGCGTGTTTATAAGGACTCTGGTTGCTAATTCTCTAGTGAAACAGCGTATTTACATGGTAGACTCCAAAATTCTGTTACTATGAATCCCAACTATTTCAGTTTCAAAATTCTGTTGCTCTTATTTTCTCCTAGACAGATGAAAAAGTAACGTTAGTTTGTCTTATAAGACGGGGACTTTCTGGCTGGTGACTTCCAAAACTCTTCTTTGATTTCTGAATACCCAAAGGAAGTTGGTCCCACCTGTGTCCTTTCCTTGTGGCAGGTGTGAGTTGCCTGGCTAGGAGGATAAGATCTCCAGTGTCCTCAGAGTACACTCTCTCCTCTTAAAGTTTGACTTGTAGAGTTCTGTTTGATGTTGCCTGCTCGCAATCCCAACCAGTACTCAGGAAACTGAGGCAGGAGGATTATGAATTCAAGATCAGTACAGGCTACATGGCAAGGCTCTGTCTCAAAAACTTATTGTGGTTTAGAAGGTTATTTCATAGTTTCAAACAAAGACTTAATTTTAAATATACAAAGGGCATGCCTCAAAAACTGCAGATGAAATGTCCAATTTTCTTTATTATATCTAAGAATGTTTCCATTGTACGAATCTTATTTTATAATAGAATTTAGTTCTGTTTATTTGCCCCACCCTCAGGTTACTTTAATATTTGTGCCATCAGATTATAAAATGCAGCTTCCTACATCTGTTCACTGTAAGCATAGTGTCCTTCCCCAAATGCCATAACAGTCTTAACCAGGTTCACACTCCACCTGTACCATGTGTGTTGTTTGAGCCGATTGCTAATTGACACCCTTACCTAGTAACACAGAGTAAGACCCTCAGAGCACTGGTGTCTTTGGTAACACTCCTCACAGAACCGGCACCAAACAAGTGTCTTAGAAGAATCTTTCTATGCCAGGTACAGTAGTGCAGAATCTGTCTTTCCCACCACAAGTAGAAACTCCATTTGCTCACCATAAACATGCTGGAAGCTCAGGTTTTCAGTCTGTGAGGTGACAGTATCCCAGAGCCATTGCTACCAGGTTTGTTAGAATTAACACCAGTACCCCTTCTCCCTTGTACCTTTGAAAGCATCGCTGGCTCACCCTTTCAGTGATAATGACCAACCCATGTGCATCCCGTGTGGGATATATGCCAACCAATGCATGTGCATACTGTGTGAGATGTATGCCAACCAATGCATGTGCATACCATGTGGGATGTATGCCAACCAATGCATGTGCATACCATGTGGAATGTATGCCAACCAATGCATGTGTATACCGTGTGGGATGTATGCCAACCAATGCATGTGCATACCATGTGGGATGCATGCTGTATGGCCTTGTTGAGCTACATAGCACAAGAAAAGTAGCTGAGTTTGAAGAAAAACAACATGAGGAGGACATCACTTGGCACATTTTATTATACATTTTCCCCAGGGCATTGGTATAAATAGATGGGAAAACCATGAGTCCCTATGTACACGTAGTAGGAAGTCATTTTGTCATCAGGATTCTTGATTAAGGTGGTGTCAGCTTCCAGCCCATCCTTGCTGCCTGCAGTTGGACCTGGAAAGCATGTGCCACTCTGTGTGGCATCATGACTTAGAGCTCTGGAAGCCCTTTTACATATATTACGTTATCACCCCCCAAAAGAAGCATATATAGGATCCAAGGACATCCCTTGCTAGTCTGTAGATACCCAGAGTGGTGTCAAGCATTGCAGGTGTTGGTGGGGTAAGGAGTCAGGTATTGGGCAGGGAGATAGCTCCATATTACATCAATGTACAGATACATTAAAGGACCCTTTTTTATATCCTTCTAACTTGTTCAGGCTTATGAGGATTTACTATCGGTTGAAGACAAGCTTCAACCTGTAAAATCTATTTTATCGTAACTATTTCCAGTGTTATGTGGGAGGCCTTCAGATAGAAAGATAGCTATATCTTAATGGTAATTAGAGAATAGAATGCGTGAAAGCCAAACAAACAAGAGGAATGCTCTGATTAAAAATGTATAAGGTATGGGAGGAGTAAAGGGGCATGGGAAACAATTGGCCTCCTAAGAGTGTTTCCCAACTAGGTTGGAGTGAGGCTCACTCCCCAACACCTTTTGGGGAGCAAAACCAGGGCATTTTGGTTTTCACAAGTTGGGGAAATAGTATTACTAAGTGTAGTGGATAAAGCCGGAGATGCTATGAAACATCCTACAATGGACAGAAAGACCCCTGCAACACAGTATTCGGCCCAGAGGGTCACCAGTACCACCTTGGATGCTGAGAGGAACAAAACCAGCCTGGATTGCATCACTTCCGTGGAGTGGAGAGAAGGAAGCCAGCATGTCCATTCTAATGGCAAGCTACTGGGAAGTCATTAGGCTTCTCCCAGGGCAAGGGTACATCCTTAGCTCGTCCACATGCTGATACTCTTGTATGATAAATACCAACCCCCTAGTTTGTTTTTGTTTTTGAAACAAGATCTTGATGTGTAGTCCAAGCTTGCCTCAAACTTCCAATATTCCGGCCTCAGCCTCTCACATGCTGAGGATTATAGGCATCTACAACCATGCTATGTACTTCTTTTTTTCTCTTCTTTCTTTTGGAGACAGGGTCTCATAAAGCCCTTGTTGGACTAAAAACAACTATGTGTGTAGCCAGGACTGGCCTTGACCCTCTAGAGCAGGGGTTCTCAACCTGCAATTACAGTTCCTCATGCTGTGGTGACCCCTGCTCATAAAGTTATTTCATTGCTACCTCATATCTGTAATTTTGCTACTGTTATGAATAATAATATTTTTGGAGATAGAGGTTTGCCAAAGGGGTTTCAACGCATAGGGTGAGAATCGCTACTCTGAATCCATCTCTACTTCCAGTGCTGGGATTACCATGCTCAGCTAATTCCATGGTCCTGAAAAACATATTTTGAGTACCTTTTAAAAAGCATGATAAAAAGAAGTGTGCTGTGTCCCATGAGCAGAAGTTAAGCGGATGGCAGGAGTGCAGGGTGTTACTTATCTGTGACAGTAAAATTGAAACTTAGCGCCATTATTTAGCAGCAGCCGCCTGCATCTCTCTAAGCAGACATTTCAGTAGTCAGCTAGGGACCGGTGAGAAGCTAGTTGGGAACAGTTAGTTCAAGTTAATTATAGGCTGCTAGAGTTTATATGTCCCTTGAAACACATCCAGATAGGAAGGTTTCAGGGCCACGCAAGCGCCCTGTTTACAAATGCCCTCTTCAAGTTTATCGTATAAACATAGCTGGGAGGTGATGGCAGGGCTCATTTGTTTCCTGTCTTTCAGCAGCACAGAGGTCCTGACCTCTCTGACTTCCAGCAAAAAATGGCTAGCATTCTAAGCTACAACGAAAAGCTGCTGAAGGAGAAAGAAGTTCTAAGTGAGGAATTAAACAGCTGCACTGATAAGGTAGTAAGAACAATAGGTGTTCTCTCCATTGTGGAGTGTGCACTGCGGTGAGCACTTCCCTATGGGCTGTGGCCGCTGGGCTTCCTGTGTTAGTCCACAGTTACAGATGGAGTTATGTGACCCTAGACCTAGTGAAGTCGATCGTGGTGTTGTCTCACTTAATATATCGTGATGCTATTTGGCATATAATATATAAAGCACTGTGCTACATAATAGAAATATGGCTTTGCTCCTCTGAGATTTAATTCATAGACAAACACTATTTTTTTCTATATTTTTTACCAGCGATACGAAGATGTGGTTTTCTTTGCTCCGCCTGCCTTACAGGCATTCTTTATTTTCCTGTTACAGTACACTCTTGAGATTTCCAATTGCCTTCGGCCCACTTCCTGCCCCAAAATAGGAGACACTGTGAGGGGAAGTAGAAAAAAAAAGGAAACCCCAACAAGGAAGAGAAGCCTGCCATTAAGTTGGACTGAGCCAGGAAAACCCCACCCCTCACACCCTCCCGGGTCTGCTCCTTGAGGCAGATAGGCTGGTCCTTGGACGCCCCCATCCCCCACCCCATTCTCTACCCCACCCCTGCCTGGCCTGCTCTTCAAGGCACATAGGCTGGTTCTTGATGGCAGTGGTGGATGCTCCCATCTGCCCCCCATTCTCTACCCCACCCCTGCCTACCCTGTTCCTCGAGGCAGAGAGGCTGGCTCTTGATGGTAGTGGTGGGAACTGGGACCTGGGTCTGGATTTGCTTACAAAAATGCTCTCCCGCACCTTTCTTCCCCTCCTGAAACAGTTGGCAAAGTCAAGCCTTTTGGAGCACAAGATCGCTACAATGAAGCAGGAACAGAAGTCCTGGGAGCAGCAGAGTGAAAACTTGAAGTCACAGCTGGTGATCTCCCAGGAAAAGGTGTGTAGACAGCTCTCGCTGCATTTCCATAATTAGTATTGTCTGGTAGTTCTAGTATAGTCACCTTGAAAGACCCCCGAGGGATGTCTTCCTTCAGGAGAGACCCCCTGCCCAAGGATCAGTCGAGTCCACTCCTGCGGATGCAATCAGCAAGAGGTTTATTCAGATACACAGGCACCTGTGGGCGACAAAGTCTCTCAGAGGACTTGCACGCCTTCAGGCTGGGGCAAGGGGTTTATATAGGAAAAGCGAAA
>LOJH01005577.1:10107-28676 GCA_001685095.1 Ellobius talpinus | reverse complement strand
AGTTCAAGGCCAGCCTGGTCTACAGAGCTAGTGCCAGGACAGGCTCCAAAGCTAGAGAAATCCTGTCTCAGAAAAACAAAACAAAAGACTTGAATTTCCCCAATCTGGAACAAAGAAGCACACACACACACACACACACACACACACACACACACTACCTTTCCTTTAAGAAACTAATTTCAAATTCACATGCATCCTTAGATTTTCTGCATTTATTATTGTGTTTTAGAAACTCCTCAGTGTCCAGCATCACCAGAAGCCATCAATTGTTACTCAACTTTAGATGGAATTATTTTAAAGTCACACATGAAGCACGGACGCCGCCATCCATCTTGTCGGGGAACAGAATTACATACAGCTCATGTTGGGGCTCCAATATTCCAGAAAACATCCGGTCTGGTGTTAGAACCCAGGATGTTTGGAAGTCTCTGGCAGACCTCAGAGGCAGGGATGAGCATGGCTGGTCTTGGGAATCGCATTGGAAATGAGGACTGAAAGTCTCTAGCCTGCCCGGAAGCCCCCACTCACATCTCTGCTGCTCATCTCTACTCCTCTCTTCTCTTGCTTCCTCTCCCCGCATAGCTCGGCCTCTTAGTTTCACAGCAGAAATGGCAAACAATTACAAATCTCAGATATGGGGGCTCATTACACCAACTTCTCCAGAAGCTCAGTCACACTGGTCAGTGTTCCAAAAGCTGTACCATGTGAGATTCTTCTCCCTATGCCCATCCTGTGACTAACTGGGTAGGGTTATCAGGAAAGCAGGATGGCAGGAAGTTCAGGAGATAACCCACCTTGAATATAATGCAAATTTCATTTTGTACTATCACTTTTTTCTATTTGAATATATAAATAAGCTTTCATTTAATGAAGAACTTTAACACTCTCAGTTGGGATGGCTATAAATTTCAACTTGCCTTCTCCTTCAGGACAGATGGGACACATAAATTAGAAACCCAAGGTTGCCAGACCAGAAAATGTAAGGCTTCCAAGGGTTTTAATTCAAGTGTGTGCTGCTGAGTGCCTTCTCTATTGCGTGGAAAAGTTATAAAGTGTCTTGTTTTAATTAATAGAGCATAGAAACTGTTGCTGAAAATTTGAGTATGAAATTCTAGCACACAGCACAGAATTTCCTTCCAGTCAAATTAGCGTATGGCCACAGGACTCAATTCTGAAATGGTCATGATAAATCACAGCCATTTAGAAGGCAGTGGCTCTTAGCTTCATGTAAATAATACATTAGAGTCTTATACAATGATGCAGTGATGCCATCAAAGGCTCAGCTGTATGACATCATCCCACTGAGCGACAGCTACGCAGTCTGGAAGTCACCAGGACTGGCTTTTCTAATGTGGCAAAGCAGTTCTACTACATACCAACTCAAAGGAACTGTCCTCAAGCTCAGCAAGTGACCTTGGCTCAGGGAATATATTCCCATTACAAAGTCCCTACATCATGCAGCAGTCTGGACCAGCGTTAGTCCTAGGGTGGGAGAGCATCTGTCTTTCAACTCTAGACGTTACCACTCAGAGCTTCTGCTTTGGTCACATGAAGGACAAATGGGGCAATCTCCAGAGCCAGAAAGATCCAATCATTTCAGAATAACCAGTGAACATCCAGGACCACAAGAAACTTCCATCCTCTGAAGAAAGGGAAGAGCTTGAACCATAAGTTTTCTTCTCTCAGCAAAGCTACCTCAAGCTTCCACTGCTAGCCTCTCTTCCTCTTCCGTGCTCTACCTGGCACGAGGCAGGACTTGTCCCAAGTTCCCCACTCTTCCAGTACATGCATCTCTGCCTGACTCGCATAGGCAGGCAACATCATCACATCACTAATCAGAACATCCTCCCCAGTCCCCAAATAGATATGCTCTTCCTCCTGTGCCCCTTCATCCCCAAATCATGCCACTGTCTTCCTCAGAAGCCAAAGCAGAACCATTCAGGTAGCCTTCATTCCTCTCCACATTTGGTCCAAAGAGTCATCGCGCCCCGTTGGAGCTGTCTTCCAAATCTGTCTCACCTGCAGGAGATCTTTCCATTCCTGGAGCCTCATTTAAGAATTGCTTTCCTACCCTAGCTGTGACCACAGCTTGGACCGTCTGAATCAGCAACTTCAGTTTGCACAATCTTCTGGAGCATTCCCTGCTAACTGAGGTACAAACACCCGCTCTAATTCATCTGATGGAGCAGAGGGAGGCACTTGGAGCAGACGGTAAACCTCCTCTGAGCTGTAATTCACACAGCAATGTTGTTACACGGCACCTTACAAATGAGGAACCTGAGTACGCCATTTCAACAGATCTGTCTACTGAGAATCTAGATTCTGAGCTTCAGAGGCTCATGACATCACAGTCTTCTTTGCCACCTTACACCCAGCACTCACCAGACACAGAGATCAGGGCCACCAGGGAACTTACTGAGGTACTATTTCAAAATAAAAAAAAAAGGAAGGCTATAGCTCAGTTGTACCGTGCTTGCCTAGAGCGCTGGAGGCCCTGGGTTCAAGCCTTAGTACTACAAAACAAAGAACAAGAACAAAGACTGTGCTGAAATAATACTAAGGCCTGTTTGCTATGCTAAGTTCTGCACCAAGTACTCTCAGCTAAATCAGCACCTTAGCATGAATTAGCGTGAAAGAATGCCCATCGCGCCCTCCATGGTCACGGACTCTCAAAACACCGACTCTATTAGAATTTTCTTGACAGCGATGTAAGAATAAACTAACTTCACTAGACCTTGGCTAGACCTGTGTTTTATGTTCTGTGATGGAGCGGGGAGAAACACAAAGCAGACACGGATATGACAGTTGCGACATAGGTTGCGGCTGGGAACCCGTGAGCCGCGAGTCCAGCTGGTGGGTGGCTTCCTTACTGAACCCAATTTTTACTTGAAAGGAAAACTGGCAGTCAATTCTCTAGACTTGGGCATTCGGCAGATGTCGTTTTGAAAATGCATGAAGCAATTCGACCACTTTAAGAATAACAACTAAGAATAATTGATGTGAGGACAAAAAAATCGACTTTTCAAGTGAGAATCTGGATTTTTGTAGACCGTGTATAAAGCCATCACGAGCCTGGCAGCTTCTCCAGACTTAGTCTTTCTTGATGCTTTCTTATGTGATATATGATTAGGGCATGTGAGTTCCTCCCTTTAGTTATCACATAATAAGATGTGTCAAAATCTGAAAGACTCACATCAACTCAGCTACCCAATCTTTTCAAATAACCAACCCAAGATATGAACAAATCATACATGAGTGAAAAACTCTAAAGCACGCTCTCAAGCAGTGAGGTTTACAGAGATGGAATTCATGGATCCGGTTTCAAATTCCACAATGCATCTAACCTTTAAATTTAAAAACACTACCAAATGGGGTTCTGTGGTGTCCGGAGCAGAAAGGTCCACCGTATCTGGAGCAGCTCCCCAAACAGGTTTTCCCGATACCATATCTGCCTGAAGTTATGTTTTTCCATCTCACAAGAGACTGGACGAGAGACACCAGGAGGATCGAGCTGTCTTCCATAGATGGGAGGTGTGCAAATGTGTTCCAACTACTACCGTTTCTACTACTTCTGGGGGCGGTGCTAATTATCTCTATAAATATATGTAAGTTATGCTAACGTGAAAGGGGCTTGTTCTTACTGCTTTAAATGAATTAACATTTTTAAATCCTGCCAACTTGAGTTTCTGATACTATAAACTTCAGTGGATACAACTCCAATATGTAAAACCTTTCCCCAATACTTCCTTTTTTAAAGAAAAAAAAAGACTGTAAAGAGGTTGTATTTATGGTTTGGAAAAGAAATGTCCTTCAAAAACCTTCCTGTGTTGAGTGGTTAGTTCACAACTGATGGGGCATTCTGGAAGGATCTGGAACTTTAGGATGTGAGATTTAGCTGGAGAAAGCAGGTCATCCAGTTTGAATCCCACCCAAGCCCACAGCCCTCTCCCTCCCCAGAGACCTCAGTCAGTCTTTCACTGTCTCTGCTTGTCACAGAGGTGTCCTCTTAGAGTAAGATGTGCTGAAGTGTCCACACACACACACACACACACACACACACACACACACACCTGCTGAGCTTGCCCGCAGAAGCCCACTTTTCGCGTACCCAGGCTTCCTGACAGGATGGTCCACAGCCTTGCTTCTAGTGCGCAAACAGATGGTCTGGACTCCTTCCGACTGTGCCAGCAGTGACTGTGGATCCCAGTCTTCCCGGAGACACATTGCACCTAGCCTGCTCCATGCGCTAGGAGGGGACGCTTACTCTCAGTTCACTGCCCTGGCTTCTGCTTCTAACACCAACATCTGTTTCTAAGCAGGTTCCTGAGGAAAGCAGTGTGAAAAGCAAACAAAGCAGCACAGCCTCCCTGACCTCCTGTCTGTAAGGGTGATGGCCAGGTAGATGCATTTCCAGGCTTCAGGCTGGATGGGTAGCAAGTTCTGTCGCCAAGAGGGAAAAGCCATGTGTAAAAAAAAAAAAAAACACATGAAGAATTTTCAACAAAGACAAAACCATGATCTTTTTACAAATCTGATCATCAAGGATAGGTTAACTTTGTAAAGCCCTGTGAGCTAGCAGCAGGAACCATTTCTGCAACTTCATAGAGAATTTTGGAATTTCTGGGAAACATCCTCATGGAATCATTTTCTTTGTGTCTGATTGTGGCTTTTGTTCTCTGTGCTCTATTTTGGGTCCCGTTTCTCACTGTCATGTAAGCTGCTGGCAACCAGGCTATGCTAAATTCCTCGAAAGAGAAAGATTTAACCATTTCAAAAACAGTAAGATGGTGCTAGTCCGAAAGGGTAGAATTGGGGGGGCGGGGGACATGTGTGTGTAGTTGTGTGAGTCTCTGTATGTGTGTATATCTTTATCTATATTTGATTGTGTGTTTGTGTAACCGTGTGTTTGTGTGTGTATCTGTATGTGTTTCTGTGTTTGTTTGTAGGAGTCTGAATGTGTGTGTGCATATGTGCCTGTGTACGTGTGACTGGGTGGACATCTGTTTGTAAGTGTATGTGTGCAGCATTGGCGAGCCTGAAGGGTGAAAGTCTTCAGGCAACACCGCCCACTGGCCGCCTGCAGTATAAACAAACTACTTCAGAGTGCTTGTGTGTTAGTAAACACTTCCTGTTGTGTTGAACATGGCTGGACAGAATTAAGTAGCCAAGACAACATCCATGAATATCTCAGTCACCAGTGGCACTGTCTGCAGGAGTGATGCTCGGATGCAGGAATGAATTCATCTGGAAGTGACAAATTTACTGGGTCCGTCCAGTTAGCCAGGATGCAAAGACATGCCCCAGGTGAGAATATGCCCAAACACTTCGCCTACACTTTCATGGGACACAGTGAATCCCGAGTTAGCAATTACAGGCCCACAGGATGGAAAACAACTCGAATACTTCACTCAGGAACAGGGACTGTGCAGTGTGATGCAGCCATCAGCCGTGTGCCGTAATCAAGGTGGTAATTGATTCCGAGGCCTCTTAGGATGCCAGGGTGTGCTGCAGAATACCATCCACAATATTAGGACAATCTGGAGAAAAACTTCAGTTTCCTAAACCTGCTGGCAGACCTGATGCTTTAGCAAGAGGTTCAATAGCTCATTTCAGTTTTTAGGAGACTCAGGCGTGGGGGCTGGGAAGATGGCTCAGTGGGTAAACTCGCCTAACCTGAAGGCCTGAGTCTAATCCCTGGGGCCCAGAAGGTAGAAGGCAAGAACTCCTGAAAGCTACCCTTAGACCTTTAACGTGAGCCTCAGCATGCACAGGAGCATGTGCACACAAATATATTTTTTAAAAAATAAATCAGGTTCGAGGAAGAGGAAGGAAGGAGGGATGATGTAGTTTCCTTGGAAACCAAATGCGGTTCTACTGTAGCAATGGTCCTGATGAATCACTGCTCAGAGGGTGAAAATTCTATTCGTCTGCTTAAAACAGGACAAGGATAATTTAGAATCCAAATAATTGCGATCTCTGAGACTCCTCAGGGAACTCCAGTGGAGGTGCTACACACATGCCCATAAACCCGCAAAGGACGACGAGAAAGCCCCCATGGGGTCACAGAAATGAGCAGACTACAGTAATGAGTTACCCATACAATTTCCAGGGCAGGGATAGGAATAGGTGCTGGCTCTCCCACCCTCTCCTGGTCCCTTCTCACGGCCCTGAGCACACAGCACAGCGAGTTTGCGGGGATTGCCTTGCATCTCTCTCCTTACCTCACTGGACCGCATCTAAAAGAACAAGGATGACGCCACTCTCTCTGCAGGACATTTCAAGATCTGCAGGAAGGAGAAGCCCTGTTGTACCACTTAGGAGTGGCAGGAGAAGGCTCTCATAGAGTAATGGTGCTCCTTCATCCCCACAGCCGGTGGGTGGATCTCGACCCATCGGCCTCTGTACATCGTGTAACAAACAGGTTGACTTGGAATCCTTTTCAGAAAGTCACAGCTGCTATATCCAGTGGAGTCAGAACCCAGGTGTGTGGTGTGCCTCACGATCATGCTCACACCTAAGAATCAGGAAGCCAGCAGCTGGAGAAGTGGCTCAGTTCATAATGCCCTTCCCACACAGGCATGAGGGCCTGAGTTTTATCCCAACGCACACAAGGAGAGAGAGACCTGGCATGGCAGTGTGCACCTGTGATTCCAGCACCAGAAAGCCAAGGAATGGTGGAGCCTAGAAGCTCAGTAGCCAGCCAATATGCAGAACTGGCCCACTCAGGGTTCTCTGAGCTGTCTCAAAACCTTAGGTGAACGGGGGACGTGGAGAGGGCTCAGAGGTTAAGAGCTCTGGCTGCTCTTCCAGAGGTGCCAGGTCCCATTCAGAGAACCCACATGGTGACTCACAACTGCCTGTAACTCCAGGTCTGGGGGATCGAGTACCCTATTCTGGCCTTCACACATATCAGGCATGCATCTGGTGTCCACACATGCATGCTGGTGTCCACACACATGC
This sequence comes from Ellobius talpinus, assembly GCA_001685095.1. Taxonomy (NCBI): domain Eukaryota; kingdom Metazoa; phylum Chordata; class Mammalia; order Rodentia; family Cricetidae; genus Ellobius; species Ellobius talpinus. The sequence goes on along the minus strand of LOJH01005577.1, from coordinate 21,716 downwards.
ACACACACACATGCACGCATGCACGTACACATGCACACATGCACACACACAGAGGCAAACACTAATATACATAAAAATAAATCTTTTAGCGGATTGGTTGAGGAAGGAACCTGTTATCAACTCTACTTCTGGCTTCCACATGTGTGCACACACACACACATTCACAAGAAAACAGACAAGTCACTAAGGATTGCCCACGTGGGCATTCTTGACTGGATTCTGTTTTTCACCCTCACACACTTTTCTCTGCCCCCAAAACTGAATTGGGCGCAGGCCTGAGAAAAAGCTGGGTGTGAAAGCATCTCCCTAGGAGAGTATTGGCTGGATCTGGTCGGATCCATTCAACACTTCCTAGGATGTGGCATGTGCTCTGTAGAGGACATGTGGCAGTGACCCAGAGCAGCAGAGCAGGCAGGGAGCGATGAAAAAAGATACTGAGGTAGGAAGCAGAAGCCAGGAGCAGGTCTCAGAGTGACCGCACAGAAAGTGACTTCTGCATGACCTTTGATGCATTTGCTCTCAAAGCATTACTGGGTAGCTAAGGTGATTGAGAAACTCCTACAAGTGCTTCGGAACCAAACATATGCTACCCGCAGCTTACAATGTAGCAGCTTTCAGTTACGTTAGAATGAGGGACATGTATCTATCCTTACTTTAGAATGAGGGACATATATCTATCCTTACTTTAGAATGAGGGACATATATCTATCCTTACTTTAGAATGAGGGACATGTATCTTTCGCCCATGTGTATCTCTTTCCCTTGCTAGTTTTTGAGTCTCTCCTGATGGGAGAGGGGTGACATGGGGGGGGCACAATTAGAAAGTTTGAATTGAACTAAAATTTCACTAGACAGAGAACATAACCGGCTTTGAACAAGAATCATCATAGTTCTAAGACCTGAATGTCAGCTCATACACCAACCAGCCTGGCTGACTTTGGCCAAGTTACATCCCCCCTCTGAACCTTAGTGTCCATATTTGTGGAGGCAGAATTTGAGTTCATGTCTAGGGTTAAGAGGTCCTTCAGCATCATATCACAAAGGAGGAGCCATCACCTCACGGCCACTCCCATTCCTGTGTGTGTATGTGTGTGTGTGTGTGTGTGAGAGAGAGAGACAGAGAGAGAGACAGCCATACCCGGGAAAACACTGAGCAGAGAAATATCAAATCCTCACCAAGAAAAGTCTCAAGTGTGAGAATTCTCTGAGAGTTCTGCCTGTCTCCTAACTCAGTGCTTGGAAAATGGGGTGGGGGTGATTCTCTCAAAGCAATATGCACGCAGACGCTTGTGTCCCGCACAGGGACTCAAGCCACAGTTCATGTCTGGAGAGAAACTAAAAGAAGAAAGTTACAAAAAGGTCTTAACAAGCCTGTAGTTAGTTATTAAAGGAGCTAGGTCAAATACTCTGAGTGGAGAGGGGAGATGTACCAAACAAACAAACAAAGAAGCTGACACACAAACCACCATTTCACCCACATCTGGATGAGCCATGGAGCCATGTGTTGGCATGCACAGTACAACAATCCAAGGTCTCCATTATTGCTGTCTGGGGTCCAGCCTCCAGCAGCACAAAGCCTTAAAGGGAAGCTAAGACTTTCCTATCTGAGGGGGTTTAGGAAAAAGATGCTCACATACTCTCTTGATGGCTTCCTTCTTTAATTCCTGTTCTTCTTATGGTCTTTGCATGTTCTTTCTACTGTATACTTTCCCCTACAGTTTGTACACCCCAACAAAGTTTTCCAGGCAATATAGGAATTACAGTGTAGTTACATTCTATTTTTCAAGTGAGTGATTACAATGAATACAGGTAAAAACATGTTTTTCATCTCCCTTACATGATTAAGCATTTTAAGTATTACAAGAGAAAAACAAATTATCCCAAGAAGCCACATGCATTCATTACCCAAGCAACCAGTTATAGTAACTGTGTGGGCAAGCAAGGTGTTCTTCTCAGCTAGGTCTTTGGCTGGCAGGCTGCACTTTGCAGTTACAAGGAAAGGGTTAATTACTTTATTACTTATCTTGAAAGGTGATCCTATAAGGAATCTTAAACCTAAACTTTTATATATGATAAACAGTCTGCTCTACTTTAAATCTGTAGGGTGCATAACCACTCATTAATAGTTCTTTTTTAATATCAGGAAGTTGAGGGCAGAAATGGGTATAAGGAATTAATCATTACCTTTGGTCATCAACCAATCCTAGCAAGAGAGGTACATCAGCCAAGATAATTGGGCTGCTTTATTCTTGTTCCCCAACCTTAATAAGTTCTACATGCAACTATGTGCCACTGATTGCCTCCATCAGCTCAATTGTGTGTTTAATATGTGTATTGGTGCTTTGAGCATGTCCTGCCCATGGGGTTCTGACACTCATGATCCTCCCTGGAGAAGGGTCACTCACAGCCCCGGACCTTCCTCTTGGGTCCCCGTCCCTACAGAACTGAAGGTGACAGGCACACACAGCTACCCATGGCTTCTTAACAGAATCAAACCCAGGTCCTCGAGCTTGCACGAGCTCTCTTACCTACTGAGCCATCCCCTTAGCCCCAGAAACAATCGTTTAAAAATATTTTTGAACCACAGTTGGTTGAACTCACAACAGCAGGACACACAGACACAGAAAACTAATAATGCACACTACTTGTCTCTACAGAGTATAAAAAAAAGTACAAAAATCAACTATAGCCCAAAAGAAGCCACTGAGACCTGAAGCCTTGGGAGACACCATTTTCTTAAGTAAGTAATAATGTATTGATGTATCAATGAGCAAATGAACTGGAGAAATAAGCTCAAAATAAATTGTGCAAAACCTTTACTTGACCAGTCTATAAAGAGTGCCGCCAAACCCATGTGGAGAAAAGTCTATGTTCTCCTTACTTCCCCACAGAGGGCTACTGCAAATACACCCTCATTGTCTTTCCTGGTTCCCCACCACCACCATGATGCACAGAGCCCTGAGAGCACAAAACCCACACCATTCCCGGCAGCGCCTGCAAGTTCTGCAATGGACCCAGCCTCTGTCCTGAGCCACCGGCACCATAAATACTGATGCCATTGCCAAACTGACACCTCTGCACACAGCAGAATAAGTGGCAAGTCAAGATCCCAATGACTGGAGTTGTTTTAGGTAATTCATAGGTTGTAAAAACTAATGAGAAGTGAAAAAAATATGAGGGTGTTATAGCACTGCCATTAAAATGAAAATCTATATTACAGCCTTACGTTCTCAAGTACCACTCCAGAATGAAGCATCCAGCAATATATCAAAATGCTCAATTCAAAAAAAAACCCACTTCATTAATTTTCAGAAATAGTTGCCTACGCATTCTTTTACACCAAATCATCTCCAGTTTGCATGACTATCGAAGTTTATTCTTAATAAGCAATTCATTTGAGTAACTAAAAAATTGCAGAAGATCAGCGCTTACCACAAACACATACAGACAGTCATGCGCACGCACACACACACACACACACACACACACACAATCTCTTCAGAGTGGCTAGCCAGTACAGTTGAGGTCTGATTGGACAAATAATTGCCGATAGCCAAACGCCACGGCTTATCTTTTGAAACACCGTGGAATAATCCCTAAGGACCACTGGTCATGTGAATGGCAATCGTGGCCCAGTAATGAAAAGCCTTGACCAGTTTTCAAATCTGGGATGTGGAGGAAAAAGATTGACTAAACCTGGAACTGGGCCCTGGCATTTTATCACCACGGGCTGCCAATGACAGGGGCGATGGCGGCCACATGAGGAGGGAGAGGCAGTGACCCTGGCAGGCACTGACACAGAAGCATTCTAATTTGAATTTCCGAGTGTCCGTGTCCGTCCAGCCTTAGAGTAACCAGGCAGGCCTGCCTCCAGCTGTGCTCTGGCTCTGTTAGAAACGACTTCTGCTCAATTGTAAATTCTCATCTTAACTCTCAATCTTGAAGGGGGAGGCATCGAAAACATTTGAACTGAATTGGCAGTATTAATAGATCACAATTGCTGGCATTTTAAGAGGCAAACTACCCAGGTGTGTTCTTCACAGAACTGAACACTAACCATATATTTTTTTATGGTTAATGTAAAAATTCGTTAGCTGATGTGTGTGTTACCTTCCTAACACAAGAGTGACGGAAGCATATAAAACATTGCACATCGATTAAATATAAAACAAGAAACATCTTAATACTCCCCGTGTGATTAAAAGACAAGAATGGGCTCCACTCTGTAGCTCTATTACATTTCAAAGATTTAAAAAGAATGAGACATTTTACATCCTGGAAGCTCTTACCCAATCAACAATCACTCAGTCAGGAAGCCTGACTCCACAAACAGGTAGCCCACCCTCTTCTACAGTGAAACAGAAACAGCCCAGTGTTTCCTTCCCAAACAGCTGCACAGGACTACACCTAGCTCCTGAATTCCTCTTCCTGGGAAGCCAGACCCAGGCCTGAGTACACTCCTAAATCAGTGAGAGCCCAGTCAACACTAACACTGACAACGATAAGGACGGCTTTTGTATTTGTACCTCAAACAGTGCAGGACGTCAGGGGGGGAAATAACGTTCATTCTACTGGACAAAACAACTCCATGAAACACAGGTTGCTCTGAGTTTTTCAGGTAAGGAAACTTGACCTCTGTGACTTGCCAAATGCCATAGAGTTATTACATGTTAAAGGTGAACTTAAAATCCAGACATTTTCCTAACACATTCATTGTACAATACTTTCTGAACACGTACCACGTACACAGTGCTACTCTGGACAAGACCATGAACAAGACAGTGCTCCCATCTTCCAGAGCTTACCCTAAAGGGGCACTTAGCATTTTATGAATAACAAACCAGCAAAACAAATGCAGAAAGTCCACAGAGGAAATGTACCACTATAAAGAAAAATAAAACAGAGAAAGAGAAACAGGAAGGAACTGACAGAGGTCAAACCAATTTTATGTAAGCTAGTCTGGACTCGATTCTCCAGTAATGCCGAACAGGTTGCACTTGAAGAAAACTGCAGTAGCCATGAATATACGTAGTTTTACAAAGAGACGCTAAACCACAGAAGCAGGGATGTTACCAAGAAGGAGCAAGGGGGTTTAGCCGAGGCAGAAGTAGCAGGGAGGAGATTCCAGCCAAAGAGAAGGGCTCAAGGACAAATAGGTCAGAGACACACCGACAGTGCCCAGGATGAGGGAAGCATGGTGGACGGTTCCACAGTCTGTGGACTCATTCAGGCCAGCGTCCCTAGCACAGGACCCAGGTATGTTGGAAAACGGCCAGCGTGAGCACCTTGCTGGGCAAAGATGAAAGGAAAAGGAAAACACTTGGCTACAGGTAGGTCTGTGGTTCAGGAAGTCAATAATTAGAGGCCTGAACACAGAGGTGTTTCCAAAGATTTGCTCTCTAATTGAAGGTAGAGAGACGAAGATGAAGGAGGCTCAGGATTTTTACCTCAGCAAATGGAGGGGTAGGCATCCTTGCTAAGAGCTTTGCAGAAAATCAGAGGCCTAACCAGAGAAGAACCTGAGAAGAAAAGAAGCAACCTCCTTCCAGACTGACTCAGGAGTGAGCACCAAGGGCTCTTAAGGCAGGACAGGACCATTTAGAGCCCCTGAGCAGAGCCAAGGCCCCCTGAGCATCCATATTTTTGATGAGAAGCACAGGTAACACACACCCCCCGAGAAATGCCTTCCGGGTTTGAGGAAGCTAACACCACCACTCCAGAGGCCAAAACAAGGCCTTCCTTTGTAAAATGCTCCCACTGGGAGCCCAGAGATTTTTCCACTTTGCACAGCTCATGCTCCTGTGCAGATATTTTAATTAAAGTTTAATCTTCCTGCGTTTGTGCCTGGAGGCAAAGCCTGTGAAGGGCAGAGTTCGCAGCCATGGCCTCAGACAACTCTCCAGGTCTGCCATTAAATAACCCAATTCCAGTGGTCAACCGAAGCCCCGCCCTCCACCCCAGTGGCCAACTGAAGTCCCGCCCTCCACCCCACCACCTTGTTCATTTTATCCCCCAACAGTTACAATGGTGGGTGTCTATTCCTGTTCTCCCTTTCCTGGGGAGGGGCTGGGTTCCGGGAGAAAATGGCTCTGTCACTCAAGAGGGATGAAGTCGATGGAGAAAGGCTCGGGCTAGAAGTGATTACAGAAGGCCTGGGCGCACATGCCTCGGAGCGCCTGTGTTAGCCGTCCGTCCCTCAGTGCACACAGCTGGAAGAAAAGGCAAGAAGCCTTTGTGCTACTCACGGGATCTTAGGGAATCGTCTGACAGCTTATTTATTAAATGCATTTTCATACTAATTCCCCCTGCACCCCGGCTGACCTTCAAAAACGTTTGGTGAGTGTCAAGAACCTGAAGTGCCGTGGTGGAGGGATGTGAGGAGAGTCTCCCGAGCTTCTCTCGCACGAGTGCATATGGAATGGGTTCCAATGAAATACTACATTAGGTAGCTGGGCCTTTAATGGAGAAGCCTAAATTAGATAGCTAGAAAATTAGAACCCAATTAACGGAGGTCCAAATTACTTTTGCCTCTGTGTATTTCTGAAAGGAATGGTTCTCGGGAGCGTAAAACAACATGAAAATACTGCCAGCATGCCCTGAGCCCAGACACATTTTATCTTCACCAGCCCTAACATGGGCACTGGAGTCCGGAATAATGACCCTTAAACATCCACAATGTACAATTATATTTAATATCTATATTTCCCGAACCAAAGCCCAGACCCAGAGGCTCTCCCAGAGAGGCTCTCTTCCAGTCTTTTAAAAATAAACTTTGGGCAGCACACACAGCACGAAGGTCATTAACTTAAGCCTGCCTTACGTGCACGGCTCACAGGTATTCGTACAGTCATGCTATTGGACAACATCACGTCATGCATCTAACCCCAGACTATCCTCAACTCACAAGGATGAGATTACGTTCCCATTAAAGACTGAGCTGCCATTCCTCATCTATACCTATTCCCGAGAACAGCTCAGCAAAGGGAAATATCCAGTCCACACATTTGATTGAGGCTGGCTTCCTACAGAAAGTAAGATCAGAACACTCATTTCTCAATGATGCCACCCACGGGTAAGTTGACCGTCCCAAGTCATCTCCTGCTGTTGTGATAAAACATTGACCAAAACCACCAGGAAAGAAAGGGTTCACTGTGCTTAAAGGAAAGCCACAGCAGGAACCTGGAGGCAGGACCCTAGAGACAGGAACCTGGAGGCAGGACCCTGAAGACAGGACCTGGAGGCAGGAACCTGGCAGCAGGAACCTGGAGGCAGGACCCTGGCAGCAGGAACCTGGAGGCAGGGCCCTGGCGGCAGGAACCTGGAGGCAGGGCCCTGGCGGCAGGAACCTGGAGGCAGGAACCTGGAGGCAGGACCCTGGCGGCAGGAACATGGAGGCAGGACCCTGGAGGCAGGAACCTGGAGGCAGGACCCTGGAGACAGGACCCTGGAGACAGGAACATGTAGGCAGGACCCTGGAGGCAGGACCCTGGCGGCAGGAACCTGGAGGCAGGAACCAGGAGGCAGGACCCTGGAGGCAGGAACCTGGAGACAGGAACCAGGAGGCAGGAACCTGGAGGCAGGACCCTAAAGGCAGGACCCTGGAGGCAGGAACCTGGAGGCAGGAACCATGCAGGGATGCTGTTCACAGCTTTGTTCCCTCTGCCTCACTCAGCTACCTCCTCCTTAAATGGTGAGCCCTGCCTGCTCAGGGGTGGCCCTGCCCACACCAAGCAGGAACCAAGACAATGACCCACAGATCTGCTCACAGGCCAATCCAATGGAGGCAATTCCTCAGCTGAGATTCTCATTTCCTGGCTATGTCTAGGTTTGTGCTAAACTGACAAGAAGTAAGCAGCGTACCTATTAACTCCATTTATTGTGCTTGAGTGACTTATTTTGACCCATGAAGTCATATGAAATCCTCAACATCTACCAGTCAGTGCTGATGGGTAACCAGTCAACACATGTGGCCTTGGAAGAATTAGGAGCTGCAAGCAAAACAGATAGCTCTGTGATCCATTTGCAGCATCAGGACTGGAGCTGACTTCTCAAGGGGCTGGAGGATGAGTGTAGTAGGCGCGCGCGCACGCGCGCACACACACACACACACACACACACACACACACACACACGAAACACGTTTTAATGTCTTTAAAGCACTAGAGAGAACAATTGCCCTGAATTCCATCCGGAAATGCCCAGAACCGAGCACACTGTGAGTGGACTGAAGCTCTGTCTGCACAAGAGGCAAACAGGTGCCGCCTTGAGCTTGGCTGAGCAGTGGTGTGGCAGGCATTCTCGTCACCCGGGAGAAGGAGGCGTGGGCACCCAAGGGAGCATGGGCAGCTCACTCATGATGAAGCTCTGTGTCAGGCTTTCTTGGTTCTGAGCCATTAGTTCTAGGGAAGGAGCACATTAGAAAAACCTTTCAAGCCGCAAACCACATATCTTAGGGAGATAGCTAATTAGAATTCACCCTTAACTGTGAGAGAATTAACAGACATTAAATAATCATTATTTATAATTGGAGAATCAAGTTACCCAAAAGGGGGAGTAGATAAAACTCAGATTTCTTTGCTTAATGCTTAATTTAGAAAAATAAAAGGATATGTGGTTCTCTCAAATGATCAATAACTCAAGTTCCTAAAGTCAGAAACCTTGAAACTACTTTTTCCCTAAAACAGCGCTGTATGCTTTGTTCTACAAAAGACATAAAAATTCTGATCATATGTAGCAACATGCAGAACACAGCCTCCTCAGATCTGGACCAAGTGACTGAGGAAGAGGGGATGGTGCCTTCTTCCCTCTCAGGGCAACACACTCACCTTGGAGATTTTTTTTTAAGTCTTTGGATTTGTTTATTCTATTTTGTTTTTCTTCCTAGAATTTTGGATCCTCTCTCCTAAGGACATGAAAGCCTAAAACTGCCGTAATTCACTCCTCTCCCAACAGGATCCCTCTCTGGCCAGGCTCACAGCCTGATCTTCGGGAAACTGATCATTCTGGGACCAAGGCAAATGGGTCAAGCCAGGACATGGGTGAAAAAAAGAGGGGGCTTTGCAATATTAGGTCTCTAAAACTCAAAAATACATTAAGTAAAAACAAGAAAATATATTATCCAATGTACACAAAATGGCAGAAACAGTAAGAGTAGCCCACTGGGAGGGGAAGGGGAAACAGTACCTTTGCCCCAAAGGCTCCCGGAAGCAGCAGGAAACAGCTACCAGCCTTCCAGCGGGTCGTGCCCATCCACGTGTGACAGTGACCCACTGACTTCTAAGAACTGCACAGACAAGATGTCCAGGGCATGCGCAAAGAGGAACAGGTAATGCCATGTAAGTTTTTGTAATAATGGTGCTTGATTTCAGTTCTTTATAATAACAAAGAAAAATCAAAGAATGTAATTGTCAAGCCAGAGGAGACTGGTCAATATAATAGAGCTTCCAGGCATCATTAAATGATTTATCATAGAAAAATATTTATTGTTATGGTGAAAAATCTTCATGGTTTGTGCTGTTAGGAAGAAAGGAAGTCTTCTGCCATCTCAAAGATTTATAAATGCTTTTAACAGTCACAAAAATAAAAACAGCACTTATCTCTCATAGTGTTCTTTTGTGCTCATCTATGATTGTGTGTGCACAAGCTTGTTTATATGCACATTTATGTATACAAGCCAACATTCATGCGTGCGTGCGTGTGTGAGCACACGTGGATACCGGAAGACAACCTCAACAGCAGTTCCTCGGAAGCTGTTACCTTGTTTTTTGAGACAGGGTCTCTCGTGCAGCATGGAAAACCAGTAAGATGTGCTGCACACCGGCCAGCAAGTGCCGGAGAGCTGCTTCTTTCTGTCCCCTAGCGCTGGGTTACAAGCTGAGCCACCACACCGGCTCCTGTTCAATGCGGGGTCTGGGGACTGAGCTCAGGTCCTCCACCACATCACTGACCACGTCCCCGGATGCTTTTCTAGCCACCGACCTAACTAGATCGTCCTGCAATTATACAGAAGCTGTTTTAGGTTTAATGTAGAATACTGAAAATACCGGCAGCTCTAGTATAGCAAATCTGAGACTGCTCACAGACTGAAGTGACTACCACCAGGCATGGGTAGTGTCTGTCTAGGCTACAGTGCCTCTGGATGACGGTAATAAAGCTCTCCCCCAAAGCACGCATGCACACACGCACGCACACGCACGCACACACGCATGTGTACACACATGCATACATCCCTAATAAGTGTTAGTTAAGAACAAACAAGAGAGCCAGGTGTAGCACTACAGGTCCTACAATCCCAGGACTCAGTAGGTGAGACAGGAGGATTGCAGTGGTTAGACATGAGCCTGAGCTACACAGTGAGTTCCAAGCCAGTCTTTACTACAGTAAAAACCCATCAGAAACAAAAATCAAACACAATGATAACGATGCTAACGAACAAAGGAAGTGCAGTCCTTGGGAGTCCAGTCCTCCTGGCGTTAGCTCCCCCTTCATGATTTTCCAGAATATTCAGCTGTGGTGCTGCACTTTAAGGAACACTCTACATCCTGTTGCTTCAGAACACTTGAAATCATGTAAATTATTCCTGGGGAATGTTTAAAAATTCATGTTATTTACTCCTGAGAGGCCACGGCAACATCTTTCCAGACTGCACCAGACTGTTCAGTGAATTGGGGGGTTTTAATTTCTGAGATGCACAACCCTGCTTAGTGTTCAGATCAATAAAAGGAAATGAGCTACTGTGGTTTGCCTCCCCCATCCCCTTCCCCTCCATCGTATGTATGGTCCTGAGTGGATCAAAATTCCATTTGTAAATTAAACCAGCTTGTCTGGCATGGGAACACAGTGAACCCATGTGCAGTGAGAGCCGCTTTCTCTGAACCTACCTCTCCCAGGCCAGAGACAAGAATAAAAAGTCAGCCATAAATGGGGCCCTATACAACCCCAAGCTTTATATACATGTTTTCAAACAATGTATTTTAAAACCCCTTGGATTCCCGTATTCCTAGTTTATTACTTTTATCTGTATTTTAAAAACAAAGCATTGAAGACTGATGCCCACCTTCTGTGGGTGTGCGTATACGTGTTGTGAGCCCCAGAGATCCATCTCTACCTCCCAGTGCTGGATTACAAGCGTAGAACACCATGCCTGGCTCTTATATGTGGGTCCTGTTTTCCTTTACTGACAGAGATCTTTCTCCAACCCAAATGTCTACATTTTAATGTATTAAGATGTATTTTCTTGATTTTCACATTTATTTTTGAGAACGTCATACATGAATACTACATTACATCATGTCTATCCTATGTCTACTCCCTCTCCCCATGTGCTCCACTACCTCTCAAATTCATGGATCTTTGTATTCATATTTTTGTATCTTTATATATTTTTGTTCCATACACACATCTATACACATGTGTACGTGTAATACAATAATAATGCAATACAACCTGTTGAGTCCAGTTAGCATTGCTGTGTGTGTGTGTGTGTGCCAACTTGTGATTGGACAGCCTACCAGGGGTCATTAACCTTAAAGCTTCTTCATACAGGGATGGGGACTTATGAGAACACACACACACACACACACACACACACACACACACACACACACACA
>LOJH01005577.1:0-10080 GCA_001685095.1 Ellobius talpinus | reverse complement strand
CACACACACACACACACACACACACACACACACACACACACACACTGGAATGCCCACAGATGTTATCGTTGTCCTGGCCTTATGTAAGCAACCACAGTGTTGGGATTTAGTGAGCGCAGGTCACTCCGCAAGCAGACTTCCTCCATGGTTCCTGCCCTGGCTTCCCTCAGGAACAGACTGTGAACTGAAAGGGTAAGTCGGCCACATAAAGCCTTTCCTTGCTACGTTGTTTTAGTCAAAGTGCTCGAGAAGAAACTAGGACACGACTGAGCCCTACCTCCTGGCCTCGAGTTAGGTTTGTCAGCCTCTGCCCTGTGATGGAGAAATAGCCCGAGTGCCTAGAATGCTCACACAGCAAGCAGATAGCAAAGGCGGCTGTGGGAGCTGTGAACCTGGGCGACTGCACAGACAAATTCAGAAACCTGGGAGCATGTCTCCTGCACTTAAGAGAGCCGTTGCTGTCTTCAGCCAATTGGCCCTGGCAGCTGTCAATCTCCAACAATGTTTTCAGGCCACCTCCAGTCTTCACTGACCGGTTTGCCACTGGTTTCGCCAAAGCCTCGCACTGTTTGACTGAGACACTGATGAGCATGCTAGGACCGAATAGCATGGAGCAAAGTCAAACTAACAGAAATGTGCAGAGCCAGCGTTCAGCACTGTGTGTCCCAATGAAGGGATACCTAAGGCAACTGCAGCTCATGGCTGGGGTGAGCCAGATTACACAGTAGCTCCACATTCCAGCAGGTGCTTGAGCGTGTCAGCAAAGCCATCCACAGCGTCAGTTCAGACATCAACCCTCCATCCAGCACAAGGTGGCTAGGGTGAGCTCTCGAGCAGAGTGAGGGCCCAAGGAAGGGCCATCATTACGAGAGACCGGTATCCACCTCGTGCTCTGCCGATGAAGGACTGAGGGGCACAGCTGTGCAGCAACAGAGCACAGCAGGTCAGGGAACCCAGATGCCGGCTCCACCTGGGTGTCCTAGCCCTGGGACCGCAGGCGAGTTGGAGAGTCTCGGGGTCACAAAGATCTTTAAAGGTCTCTGTGGGTCCAGACACTTGACTGCAATTGGCTACTTATGCCTTGGGAAATCCCTCCCACCCATCTTCAGGGCACAAGCACTGTGGAGAAGCCTAGAGAAGGAATTCTTCTGGCCCTTGCGGTGAGGGAGAAGAGCTTTAGTTTCTCTCTGTGTAAAACCAGGCATGGCAGTGCATCCTTCAGGAGCTAAAGTGAGGAGTGAGCCAGTTAACCCAGGCTGGGCTCTCAGCACAGTGCGGGACGTCCAGTGATCTCTAAGCGTGGGGCTCCCGGAGGACCGGAGTCCTCCTGCTACTGTGCTGTGCTCAATCTTGTCCTGCTCGGCTTTACCATCTCATGGTGCCCTTCTGGAAGCAGACCCTCAGTGAATCCTGGCAATCTGATCACTGCTATGCCCAGGGTGTTGTCTGATACACGGAAAGGAGTAAACAGAATGAGTGTCCAGTCGCTGCGGGAGGAGACGGATGAGCAAGGTCGGGCTGGCTGACTCCAGGCTCTGCCCGCAGCTCCTAGGCGGTGCAGCCTCTGCTGCCCTGGCTAACGAGTCCGCACCACCATCTCACACTGCCCAATGCTCTGTCTCTGGGAAGTGCCTGTGATTTCCTCATCCTACACGGCTGCTCTGGGATGTGGGAAAGGGGAGCTGCCTCCCTCGCCATCCTCACTCCAACCACAGCAGCAAGAACCCTGCACATAACAGGGTTGCAGAATCCGCCCCCTGCCAGCTCCACCTCTGGGGAACACCCCCAAACACCAGTACACAATGTGGGCACAGTTTCCGACCAGTTGTTCAAAAGATTGATAAAGGAGTGTATATTTCACAGCAAGCCGTGTACAGCAAGACTGCCGTGAGATGTGAGTGGAAACCAGGGACTAGGCACTTCCTCGTTGCCAAACACCATGGAAGGGTTTTAGCGTTCATACTATTCAGTCCTCATGACCGGTGAGGTAGCTACAATGAGATCTTCCACAGCAATTAAGGGACCTGTATCCAAGAGATGGCTCGACCTGAGAAGTTAAAAAGAAGAGAAGGAGGATGGCCTGGGGGGAGGAGGAGGAATAGAAGGGGGAGGAGGAGGGAAAAGGGAAGAGCAAACGCCAGCAGGGCAAACAGGTGAGCACTTTTAAGATCCCAGCCCCTAATCTAGTCCAGGCTGAGCTGGGTGCAGGCAACCCTGGCCTGCCCTGCACACTGCAGACGCTGAGGTCGAGTCAGGGAGACTTCATCTACAGGCTTCGGATTCCTGGACTCAAGGAGCTAAAGGATGGGAGTGGAACCCTAGCCTATACCGCAGGCTGACAAAGGCGAACTGGTCAGTTAGCAAGCCATCAGGATGCCATTAGGAGCACCCCTCATGTTCCCACTGATGGAGGACTGGGGACCTGCTACCGGCTTCATCCCAAGGTTCTGTGCTCCCTGACGGTAGCAGGCTCAGGTGTATGTACCGGGAGTTTCCCAGACACCAACCACAGACAGAGGGAGACTTATAGGTGCGTACAGGACGAGGGACTGCGTGCAAACAGCTCATGGAAGCTCAACCATTAAAAGTCACATAAAATAAAAAAAATAGAAACAGGCAAAAGACTTACAGAGAGGTGGTCCGAGGATAACTTGGGGATCACTCATCATTAGGAAGCCCTCAAATGAAACCAAATGGGATTCTAAGTCCTCAGCTTAGGAGAGCTCGGATACCCGGAAGCAGGAAAACACCATGGCTTGTGAGAAAGGGGACCACAGGATGGGAAGTTCAGTGCTGAGGGGAGTGGAAGGTGGGTGAGGTGTCAGGACGGACAGCTGGCAGCGGTGGGTGAGGTGTCAGGACGGACAGCAGCAGCTTCTTCCAAGTTAATCTCCCTCTAGACGTCTACCAGGTTATTGGGGAGCCTGCCTTCAGATGGTGCTGCACCTTTATTCAAAATCATTAGAATTAGAAGCAAGTCAGCGGCCCTTACGTAGGCCACCAGGTACACAAACCGGAGGAGACACGAAATGGGACACTTTTCAGCAATAAAGGGAAATGAACTATTGAGGCAAGAAGAGACCCAGGTCAATCTGAGGTGCCTATTTGTTAAGAAAGGAAGCCTAAATGTCTAACTGGCACAGAGGCCACTAATCCAACAATACAATGTTCTGTAATGGCTGAAACCGCAGGCGGTGGACGACTGTGGCTGCCAGGGGCTGGGGCTGCCACAGCAATGGACAGTGAGGCATGGGGACCTTGCTCCTCAGCAGGCATTACAGGAATAAAGAAAGACACGGCACTCTCCACTTGTCAAAGCCCACTGAAGCGTGTACCACGAGTCAGTCATGCCAGCGCTGCAGTCCCTGCAACAGAGAGATGGAGGCAGGAGGATTACAGTGAGTTCCAGGCCAGCCTGGGCTACATAGCATGTACCAGGACAACCAAGTTTATAAAAAGAGTTTTGTCAAAATAAATAAATAAAATTTTTAAAAAAGCACAGAGTTTGAATCCATGTAAGTTTAAAAATATGATGTCAGTTTTTTAAATAATTTCAGCAGGCAGGTGAAGTGAAGAATCAGGTATGCAATGTGACAAAACCATCTGACGGTGTTGTTCTTGGGTGAGGCCACTCTGACGGAAGTGGCTAACAGGAAAAGCCTGCCCCAAAGGCCTGGCAAAGGAGGTCAGCCACGCCAGAAGCAGCATGAGCTACAGTGAACACTTGTGCCAGTGGGGGACGCTGTTGCCATGAGGCCAAATTCTCAGGTTGGACCCTGCTAAACAAGTGACCCCAAACTGAACAGCGAGGTGTGTGACAGAGACAAGGAGGAGCTTACCAACCCGAGAACGGAAGGTCACAGATGAGCAAGGACAATGGACAGGATGACCCCCAGGGCTGCTATACCAGAGTGGGAGAAGTCAGCGGGAACTCAGTTGTGTTTCCTATAAATGCAGACAGATTTGTGCAAACACGTCCGCCGGTTTCTACGCACGCATATTTAGATTGGCACGCACATACATTGCTTTGTCAGCGGACAGCAAGGAATCGAGCACACCCGGGCCCAGCACGCCCTTCCCAGTATTAGCCTCCAGTACAACGGCCCAGGACGCCCTGGAGAGTGAGGACATCCAGGTCCATGGCCAGCAGTTCCCTACAGTGCAGAAACCTGGCACTCTCAGAAACAAAAGCCACCCCAGGAGCGTGAGAGCCAACAGAATGACCTCCGGGTAGCCAGAGTGAAGATCTGTTAAATGAAATAGGATTTGAGTCTAACCTAAAGTACAGAATGTGTCTCTGTGAATCCACACTGATCGAAACAGACAATCAGTTAAGGAAAGAGATGAGAGAGAAGACATTTGCCATGCAGGGACGTGCTGAAAAGTCTGCACAGGCACTGGGCCCCTAAGAAGGGGAAGGCTCCCCACTCCCCGGGATAATAACACAACAGGGCATCAAGTGGCAGACAGGAACTTTCCAGGGGCCTGGGGGACACACACTACCTCAGACAGGTGACCAAGGCGATTCCAGCACTGAGAAATTACAATGATGGCCGGAACCCTGATTGCAGGATGGGATCAGAGGGCTTCTTATCCATGCTCTCTTCCTCTCAAAAATCCATTTCCCCAGTCTACTCATGGGAAAAACCTCAGACAAACTCCAACAGAGCAACATTCTCCCAAATGCCTGACCAGCACTGTTCAGAGCTTCAAGGTCATCCAAGGCAGGCCAAGGCGAAGACATTTCCACCGCAGAAAGGTCCCTACAGAGACATGAGCACTGATGACACCCGGCACCCTGAAGTGGGTCCTGGGACAGACACCAAGGAAATCTGAATGAAGTCGGGAATTTTAGTCAAGTATTGCAAATGACATCAAGAACGAACCAGTAAAGGGTCACTAGCTTCAATAAATGTGCTGCACAAATAGAAGACATTAGAAGTGGAGGTTACTGGGAAACTCAATATCATTTCTACAATGGACCTACAATATAAAGTTTATTAAAAACAAAATAAATTGTGGGGGGGAATGTGTGACTCTCATAATTTGATAAACGATTAGCAATGACTAGCAATGGTGGGGCTGATAGTCATGGGGCTGCGGATGTCCGGTAAGCAGCTCAGCTTGCAACAGTCCTAGACATCACCAAGTGCAGTCCGAGTGGGCGGGCTGGAGAGTATCCTCGTGCCCATGGCACGCCTGCAGAGCAGAAGCTAAGGCACAGAGTACAGCTGAAACATCCCAAGCTTTCCCCAAAAGCATTACTTTAAGAGTGACGAGAGTGCCCTCTTGTGGTAGGAACTGGGAGCTGCAGGCAAGGTGCAACCCTGTGCCAAAACAGGCTTGACCCTCACTCAGTTGGTCCCTAGTCTTTTTCTCCTCTTTGTAATTTTGGTGGTTTGACAGAGAACACCCATCCACCTAAGTACAGGGAAATTCCAGTGGGAAATGAATGAATCCATCCTCAGGCGTACAGGACCGGGTTCTGATGCCCTTCTAAGTCATCCTAGACAGCAGATCACAGGCGGCCACGGCACCATCACCCACCCAGACCCCACTAACTCTGGAAACCAGGAGGAAAGTTCTCGCAGAACACACCGAGATGGAAAAAGTTGCCCACGTTTGGGGGGCCCCATCTTTGAGTGACAAAAATAAAAACAAAAAATTCCTGAAAGCCGGCTTCCTACATCACAGAACAGGAAAATGAAGAACACTCCTCACCAGGCACTAAGCCACCACAAGAAGAGATTTTAAAAAAACAACAAACAAACACAAAACTAAACAAAGACGCGTTTCTATCGTACAAAATACAGCCATTTAATCAAGCAAGCAACATGACAGTAACCGTACCAACAGCAAAACCAAAGAGTTCTATAACGAGGGGGTAGGAAGTGAACCCCACTCCAAGTTGCATTGAGATGGACGGGAGTTCTCCAGGCTGAATCCCTCCCCAAGCAGGCTCTTTGGATGCTGATTCAGAGATTCTAACTGGCATCCACAGATGGAAGCCGGAAGCCACTTACAGGAGTCACCCCAAGCTCACAAATGCTCTCAGGCAAGCCGGTGTGGTTTTAAGCCCTAGAGAAGTAGCGTTATGGAGGCTGCAACTTACTTTACATTATTCTAGAAAAAGACACTATCAGTGTCTATCGGGAGTGGCCAATTTCAGATTACAGCCCAATGGTCAGCCAAAGAGACATCCCCGAAGATATTCAAAGAAACGCAATTAAAGAAGGGATGTGTGTACTAGTGAGGAGACTCGCTGAACAGAGTTCCACCCCTGGAAGTCACATGATAGAAGGAGAAAAACAAAGCCCAAAGGTTGTCCTCTGACCTTCATACACACCCAGAGTAAGCACGCATACATGTTCCTCCATACAATAAAAATTGTAATTTCTTTTTTGTTTTAAAGAAAGGATGCAATGTCACTGTCCACCAATCAGGACAAACTGAAAAGGAACATCAATTACTGAAGGCCTGAGGAAAGAGACACTAGAAACAGCTCTAAGAAAAGTCTGGAAGCTTTTTTGCACCCCTGCACAGAAGTAGCATCCAGTGTCTTCAGAACATGCATATCTTGAGACCCAGCCAGTCCTTCTGAGAATTCTAAGGTAATATTTAGATAACCTTCTCCATGACCAACCCCTCTCCCTGAAGTTTATGATGACACAACAGAATTTCATCTTTGGGCTCCAGATACACAAGGGTCACTACCTTTAAGAGAAAGGAGATAGAATTGAAGGTGCAGACCGTATCTAAACCAGCATCGGCGAACCATCCAGAGCGTCCAGCAGGTGTGGGATACAGCAAATCCTGGATGAACACTGCTGCCCAAAAGTTGAAACCAGGCTTCCAGGTCTCGCAAGTTCAGAATTACACATGATTGCAGGCAGGCCTCGTCTGTTTCTTCCATGATGAACACTGTCCCACATGTCCTCCTTGATGCAAACCCCACAGAAGCCTCCTTCTCAACCTTGGGGGCGGGGGTTGTAAGGAGGTTCCACCCTGAGCACTGCCAAGGGCTGTGGGCCTCTCAGAACCAAACCGTGCTCTAGAAACAGCCTTGACTTGCGTCTGGAGGAAGCCTTTAGAAGGTGTGTCTCTGGGATGGCTCGCCTGCCTCCTGCCCAGACCCAGCATCTTAAGTGACAGTGACCTTCATGAGCCACTGTCCAGTCAGTGGCTGTCAGGTTCCTCTGGATCAACAGCGTCTTTGGAAAAAGAAAATGCCAGAAACCCAAGTAATCATTTAAGAGATGACAAAACCAAACAGACAGGAATAGCAAACACTTTCAAGAATATGAACTTCCCAGGAGATATTATTTACACACTCGGTCATTTTTTTTCTCTTTCTGTGGCTCTCAAAGAGGATTTAATCCTTTGATAATTTTTCACTCCCAGAAAGACAAAGGAGCCCACGGTGGGAAGAAAGCATTGCTCCATGAATCAAATCCAACACGCTCGTAAATCACAGCGGATTTAAATTTGTGTTTTGAGTAACAATTGGAAGGAGTGCCATGGCTGAAGTCAGGAGGCCGTGTGGCATGGCCTTGGGCCTTTCTGAGGTTTGGACTCACTGGTCCTCCAGACCACATGTAGGCTCCTGTCTAGGACTCTCGGTAACTCCACGGCCCCATGAACATGGTGGAGCTCTGGGCATTCCACTCTCATGTCCCTGGCTTTCATTAAGTTGGTAACACTGGCCTGATCACCACCTGACAGCCTCTGCCTGTCTCAGCGGCTCTAGCTGGAGATGCCTTCCCCACAAAGCAGGGTGACCCAGAGGCCCCTCCCACCTACTCCACAGAACTGAATCTGAATCCTCACCCATGTCTGCTGCTACAGGGATTGCTGGTGTGAAACACACCCTCTCTGGGCTTCATCCCTGGCGGATCGCCCTCCCCTCTTTTCAGTTTCCGGGTACCATTGCCCCGTTTTTCTCTTTGTCTAGTTTCTCCGTGCCCTCTCTCTCTGTGCAGCTTCTGGGTACCATAGTTCCATTCCCTCTCTGTGGTTTCCAGGTACCATCTTCCACAGAAGCCCCTGGAACCGGAACCCTTTGGAAAAAATCCAAACTAAAACAGGGACAGCATGGCTTTCTAGCATTCCACCCTCACAACAGAGGAAGTGGCTGACTTCCCCCAGGGCTGACCCAAAGCAAACTTAGGAAGGACAAAGCCTCATTGTAAGGTCCCCTGGCCTCTCTGGAAGCACGGCCCGATTCCTGCTCTCCCTGGTGAAAAGAAGAGCCACCTTTCCGCTCTGTCACGTGCTGTCTGTGTACTGGCGACCCCTAGTGCCACCTCATTCTTAGAAAGGCCCAAAGGCTAAGAATGCCAGGTTGGAAAGCAGATTGGGTGGGTGTTGAGATGTGGGCCTTGACCGTGACTCTTCCACAGTCCAGGGCCCTTAAACGTCAGTGTTTCCTGACAGCAGTGCTAAGGGCTGAGCTCAACCAACCTTGATCTTCTCAGGCAGAAAGAAGCTGAACCGTAGCCAAGATCGTCTCAGACAACCACGCAGCTACTGGTTCCCAGTCTGCTGCACCCACAAGACCCTCACATGCAGCTCTGCAACCAACAGAGGCCTTTTCATGCCATCATCCTGATAACTCAGAAGCGGGGTTCTGACTGCAAGTGCATGCTGTCTACAGATGTCCAAATTCCCACGTAAGGTATTGTCGCCGTGTCCTGCCAATGCAGAAGCTGAGCTGAGGGCAAAGCCACCAAGCTCCGTGCCGCAGGAAGCTGGGAGAAATTCCCACCACGTCCAAAGGCAACAAGATGCGGATGTGGTAAAGAGAAACAGGGCTAAAAGTGCCGGGAACTACTAAGGCAGAAGCCAAAGGGCAGCTCGGGGAGAAGAACCAGTCCAGCCTGAGAACTGAGAAACCTCATGGCCAGCCCTGCTCTTGGGTAGAACGGGAAGGCCAATTCCTGCTGTTGGCCTTGCTTGACACCATTAAAGAAGAGGGTAAGCAGGAACAAAGGGGGAAGGTTAAAGAGGAAAGTTGAAGTTAACGTGAAAGAATTATGGCTTTGACACTAGGTGCTGGGCATAAAAGCAGCTCACCAGGCTGGTGACGGATGGAGATGTCCTTACTGAAGCCACAGGGAGGCTCTTAAAGAGGGCACTGTGAAGAAAAAGGGTTGGATCAGAGAAGCAATGAGATCTAAGAGATGATCTGGCCGGAACACTGTGTGTCACACTGACCTGTCAATGCGGCTGCAGGGCCGGGTCACTGCCTCTTTACCACGTTCCAGTCTCAGAAGCAAGGCTCTCAGGCTAACTCAGCCTGCAGAGAGACCCTTTCTCTTTAGAATCTTGCTGTGTCCCTCAGGAAACATCACCAGCACAACAGACAATTCCAAGAGATCCCTTATGGCCCAGTTACCCACTACTGAAATTATAATCAAAAAAAGACATAATACGTGGGAGACACTTGCCTGCTTACTCTGGCACCGTTCACAACAGACAAGACAGAAGATCCCTCAAGTATCCAGATGATAACCGGCCAGCAGAGACAATGGAAACCAGTCTAGGGTGAAGACTCAGTCAGCCAAATGCTTGCAAACACAAGGACCTGAATTCATCCCCTGAACACATTACTGGTGCAATGGAGCTTTGTCACCAAAGCAATGTTCTTAGAAAAAGAAACTTCAGAGAAATAAAAATCCCAAGAACAGCCCCTTCACAGGATAGGAGGCCCCATCACAGGCTCATGAAGAAGCAGAGAAAGGCACCACCCTGGTCCTCTGGCAGATGAAGACACCAGCCCGGCCATCTGACTAAAGGGTTTGTTCTGTTTGCTGTAGTTTACTGAGCAGGTTCTGTTGTTGATTGTTTTACTCTCTTTTGGCTCTTTGGCGGGGGGTGCTCCCACTCAGCTCCCAAATAAATCACACATGGAGGCTTATTCTTAATTATAAGTGCCCGGCCTTAGCTTGGCTTGTTTCTTGCCAGCTTTTCTTTTTTCTTGTTTTTTTGTTTTGTTTTGTTTTGTTTTTTCAACAGAAGAAAGTATTTTTTTATTGATTTTATTGAGCTCTACATTTTTCTCTGCTCCTCTCCCTGCCTCTC
>LOJH01005576.1:7998-29125 GCA_001685095.1 Ellobius talpinus | reverse complement strand
ACACACACACACACACACACACACACACACATACACACACACACACACACACCTGGGCTGACAAAGGGGATCAATGAGCAAAAGTGCTTGCTGTCAAGCCCGTTTACTTGAATTTGTTCCCTGGTGCTCACATGGGGGAAGGAAGTGAACAGACACGCTGCAGTTATACTCTGACTTCCACAGGCCTACTCTGGCACACAAACACACAAAAATCCATTGTAACAGCCATTTTTGTAGCTGATCTATTTCACTGGATAACCTAAGTCAGCACGAAAGGATACAAGCTTGGGGGAGGCCGATGCTATACAGATAAGGGACCTGTGCCTGAGATTCTGGGCTCTTCCAGTTCCTCTGAGTAGACTCCATAAGGTTCAAAATCAGGCTCAGCTTTTTGTTTTCTCTGTTCTCTTTTTTATCACCCCCTCCCTCCACTTTCTTGCTCACTCGCTTAAACAAGGCTGTGTTGTGCAGCCCAGGTGGGCCCCTAACTTACTATGTATCCTAGGCTTATCTTTTCTGTCTCTCCACTGCTTGGATTTCAGGTGTGCACCTCCATGGATAACGTAAGTTCTGTTTTCTCCTGAGGCCTCTCCAAAGCCCTCCAACCAAATTTCCAGTCTTGAGATCTGTGAAATCTCAGTCAAAATGGTGGATATTCTCTCAGCCCTGGGATATATAATGAATGTGATGCCAACATAATTCATATTCACCCCCAATGATAGATTATAGCGTACTTCATCAGGATTTTCTGACTACCTTTGGAAAAGAGAAAATAAAGTGCATTCTTCTGAAATGAACATTCCTTTGCAAGCAAAGCCGCCAATTTGACTCAATGATAAAAAAAAAAGACTCTGGTGCTTCAGCCTAGGCACTGGGGGAGACCCTGGAACTCTCTCCCCATCCAAGGAAAGCCAACTTGCTGTCTCACCAATGCCCAGGCCAGGTGACAGGCTCGGGTCTTCTGGAACTTGTTTGGTGACTTATTCTTTAATCATATTACGGACTGAGTTGATTTCCCAGGAAGTGCAACTGTGGCCATGTTGCTTATGGTAACCACCGTCATTTTCCTAGGCAAAGCCACTCCAGTTTGCCAATGGAGCCACGTCTGACCCCAATTCAGACAAATTTCTGCACACCAGACTGATACCATATCGCATACATGACATTCCTTTGCATATTGCTCACTCTTAACCAGTTTTAAATGAATGCTTGTGGTACCCTCACCCAGACCACAGTGAGAAGGGCTTAATGATTGCAGTCCTGATGGGCACTGCCTCCTACACGGATACCAGTCACCTTCCCTTGTGCCTGCGAGCTCGCAATGTGAGCAGACATGCCTCCCTGGAACATCAGTGCTGGGAGGATTCAATAAAGGCAAGCTTTTTCAGCACCTGGCTCCATGCCCCGACACAAAGAAAGTGCTCACTAAATGTTTATTGAATTTTAAAATAATTATGATTGATGGCCTCTACATTATCATTTTGAATATTTATCCCTAAAAGCCCTAAACTCCAGCAAGTGCGTCTTGGCGCTGTAGGGCCAAATAATTTATCCTTTCTATTAGCGCTCCTTGCTGGGAGCAGAGACTGGCAGCCGCTCTGCCTCCCAGCTTCTCCGGATGGAACTCCGGGGCCCCCGGGTTTTCCCATATAACTGTGAATAAATCTGAACCCAGCTTCTTTGAGAAGGAGAGCTCAACCTGAGGTTCCAAGTCCAGTGTGGCCCATGGGCTTTCTGTCCCTGAGATCCTGAGTCAGTCAGACTCCCCCACTCCTTGTTTAATGAAACCACCAACAAAGGAGATTATTGTCCATTTCAAAGGGATGTTATGAAAATTACCAAGAGACTAGTACACAAAATGATTCTTTAAATGACAACACAGTGCCAACTGCAAGTGTGCTTTTGTCAGATACATGGGCAGAAATATTTTACTTTACGTTGTCACTGTGGGACTCAGGGTTGCAAATATATTTACACCTTTCCATGTGATTGTTTCTGTGTGTGCAGTTCTGCTGCAGTATATTAGAGAAAGGGTTTGTCAGTAGATCCTGACCCTATGTAGTGAATTCTTCTGAATACATTTCGAGAGCACCTGTCCTTCCCAGGCACCCTGCTCCACACTCATTAGAGGACATCGAGATCCTTTAGGACTGCATTGTTTGATCTAACAAAACAACACTTTAATTAATTAATCTGTTTATGGATTGGTTCTAGTTCCTGTACTTTCTGTTTTTATTAAGGTAAGGGGAGGCTTGGGGCTTCTGGGTGACTTCCTTACTTTTGCTAGGAATCATGAGGAATCCTAGCCCTGTCCTTCACGGCTATCCCTGTACGGCATTCACACAGCGCTCTTTCCGTGATGCGATCATGAGCAGAGCCTCCCCCCGCCATAGGTACTCCTGTAATTCGATTAATATGGTCCCCATCACCATATGGCGTTGTGATGCCAATTACATTGTTGCAAGCAGCAGACTTCTCAGAAAGGAGGCCATCTTCCCAGTCACGACACACCCTCATTACAACAATTCCCCCTCCCCAAGACTGGGCTGTCAATGCTCTCCACTTGGAGATTCATTTATGCCCAATTATTTAATCAGTATTTTCTCGGTGGTACTAAAAAGATGAAGTGCTACAAGAGGTTGGGCTATTTTTCTTTTCATTGCCCGCCCCCACATACAAATATAGGATGTACGCAGCCTTGCAAAGGAATACAAGGCTTGGGTGGCGTTTTGTTTGTTAACGAGGGTTGGGATGATGTGTACACAGTCAGCCGCTACACAGGCAAAACAGAAAAAAGCCACTTAAAGCACCTCCAACCATATATCTTTCAATCTGAGCTCCCGAATGCAAGGACTTCGTGTCAGTTCTAAAACTTCTGACAGCGGCGTAAAAACATGTAACAAGGGGCCGCATCCGACCCTAGGACTCTGTGTAAATATGCCCTACCGGGTAAGAATTACCTCTGTTCTACATGTCAAAATACAATTGTAATTGTGTAGTGCAATGTTTCATAAATATGGAAATGTTTAAAATACCCATTGTATTTCCAAAGCTTCCGAAGACTCATTTTCTGGGTTATCACCCCCTACCCCTGACAACCCGGTGCTAAGCCTGCCTTTCCCCCGTTTCCTGATTTCCATATTTCCCAATAATTATTAAGTGTTCTTATCTCCCAAGCTGGCATCGCCAACTCAGGCAGTCACTGGTGATAGTGACAGGGGCTGTAAGTCTTGTGAATTAGTACGTTTGGAAATCTTGTGCTAAGATAAGTTCCTGAGCTCCTGAAGTTAGCAGATGGCCTCAAGAAAGGCTCCCTTTAATTTCTCAACTGCATAAGTATAATAAGCCCCCTAACGTATGCAAACAACAATAAAGTATGCTTGCTGAGTGACGCTCTCTGCAGCCTCATGCGTACCTGTGCGGATGAGCTCCTTGGTGGGGAAACAGCCTGGCTTGGACATCACGTTTCTGTGATCAAAATGAGATGGAAATGGCAAAGTCAAAAATAATAATAATAATAACAACAACAACAACAATGAGAAGTAGGAAAAATATCTCCTTGGTCAGAATGGAAAAGTTTGTGAAAGCCATTTAATAGTCCCTGAATATCAAAACATTTTAACTTTTGCGAAGTTTCAGCATTAAACAATTAGGATGAAACACAATTAGACTGTGCATTGTGGAGGCTGGTCACTTTCTGTATGTCATGTGGCTTTAAAAACAAGTCAGATAAATGATGATGCCATTAAAACTGAACTAATTAAAGAAAGCTTCTTTTAAGAACTCATTAACTGCAACCTCATTTGCATAATGATGCATATTAATTAAGTTTTAATGAATCTGAATTTGCACCAAGCCTATTCATGTTGGCTTTGAAACAAATTGAACAAATTAGTTAAAAGCTTTTTGGAATCTACTTTTCACACCAAACAGGGTATGAATGCAATCGTCTGCACAAAAAAAGAAATATTTTTCCCTTTAATTTAATTCAGAGGTATGCAAGGCCCATCTATTAATTATTTTTAAGTGCAATACGTTTCACCTTTTTTGGAAAAAAATCAACAAAATAACTTATTCTTGAATGAGAAATATTATAAATGTGGGTTGTGGGGGAGAAATGATTATGACCAAGTTATTGGCAGTGAGTTGGAGATATTTGACTTTAGGGGACATTTAGTTTATTTAATAGTGGGATTAAGAACTGGGGAGGTGATATCGGGGCCTTCAGAGTACCTCCGTGGATCAGCTTAAAGGAGCCAGCTAACAGTGGCTTCTTTCCCCGGGTGGTGGTGGCAGCATTCCCTTAGTGGTGCCACCCTCATTTCTGACTCTGCCACACTGCAAATCTCCTCAGTAAAACAGGAAAAAAAATTTAAACATTTACAGAACATGTGTTCTTTTCCTCTGGATTTGTGCAAATCCTAATTTTTTTATATACACAAGAAGTGGAATTCAATTTTAACAAGTTTGCATTGGGCTCATAAGAAAAACAAGAATTACCGCGGAGACACTATTGATTTGCTCATGTTGCATTGTGTCTTCATCAAGAATGGAGAGATTTATGTAATTACGGCTCCATCTTTTGTTGTCTGGAAGCACTTTTTTTTGTAAGTCAGCACATACAAAGGATGGAAGTGCTTTTATTGTTGAGATTAGAAGATCATCGCTCCCCCCTAGTTAAACCGTTTCTCCAATAGGTGCTTTGAAGAGGTCGGCAATTAGAATGGTGCCTTAGACTGGAAATGCACGTTTTTAAAGCAAGGTATTTACAGGTATTCTTCTGCATGCAGTTTTTTTTTCTTTTTTTACAACCCATTTATCCCTTCTCCCTTCCTTGCCTCCTATCTCTGCTGTTTCCAGAGAAGCCGTGCTCACTATTGATGGGGGCAAGGGTGCCCAGGGAAAACCCCCTTCAGCCAAGTGGGAAGGATGCTTTGTAAGCTGTAGCTGTAGCCCTAGCCAAACAGCAGCCTTCTGGATTATTCTTCCTTCCTTCATTTCCTCTCCTTGGGATTCACTTGAGCATTGGTCAGCGGCCACTTTGGATTCTTGGGAGGAAAAACTCGAAGCCGGTTCTTAGCTGCCCTACTTTCTCCCACCCTCAACAGGGAAGCTAGCATCCGGTTTAAACCGCCTGCTTTCACTGGCTTCTCCCGAGGCAAAGCTTTTCCGTTTGTGAGGCAAAGCCCCACCACTTTGTAAAAGACTGCTTGCTCTCCGGCCACTTTTCTGAGTCCCGCATTTGCAGAAACCGTGGGGAACTCTTTCTTACTCAAAAGAACACCCCGCCTGCTAGAAATACGAGGAGAGAAGTTAAAGAAAAAAAGCCACGCACGGATAATTTTTTTTGGGAAGATTCTCAAGGGAAGAGCCCTGCTTGCCTTTTGCTGCGGCCCTCACTCTCACCACTTTGACTATCACAGGGTCCCCCGATGAGTGGGCTAGCCACTGGGGTAGTCTGCAGCCGTCCCGCATGTGGGAACCGTTTGCCATACGTTCTTTCAACGAAAAGCAGCTCCGGAGTTTCCTATCTACACTTCCATTGTGGTTTTTGAGTGTGTCGCCTTCAGAAAGCTGAGGTTACATAGGGGTTTAAATACCCTGTGATGTTTCAGAGGAGCAGGCTGCTTCTGAATTGCTCCCAGGGGTTGGGAATGCCCCCCTCCCGCGAGTTTTAGGGTTCTTGAGCGCCAGGGAACAAGGGCACCACAGTGGGACCTATGATCCAAACAATAATGACAAAGGTAGTGGAGTCTCCCATGCCAGCCTGTGGGGAGGGCAGGTGGGGGAAGAGAAGGCGAAGGGGCATCTACACTGCCCCCGGCTGGAGGACACAGGAACAGAGTCAAAGGGACTGGGGAGCCCTAAAGTTTATGTTCCTGGCCCTTCAAATGATGCCCGTTTTTGATTTTTTAAAAGATACAGACATGAACGAAATAATGCAGGAAAAGAGGTTTCTCCTACCCACCGACGCCTCGTCAAACCTTCATTTCCTTCTAGAAGGCTTTCTTTAGTAAGGTAGCATTTGAAAAAAAAGTGCAAATTTTGCGTGGCGAATTGGCTTCTTTGGGGGAAAATTTTGACAGAAAGCGCCTTCCTTGGGGAAGGTCAGGAGTCACTGGTATTAAACCAGACAAGCTGGTAGAGGAGTGTTAATGGCCACAGCAAGCAGATGTTCTGTAATTAGGGGAGCTGTGACTGACAAGACTGGAGAGGTACCGTACACGGGCGGGCGGCACAAAGCAGCTGCCGCCGCCGCTTCCCCTGTCACGGATGTACACAAGTCAGACCGACCCCCGTGAGGCTGCCGGAGCAGTGACAATTAAAAAAATTGTATTTGATTAAAATAAGTAATACATCACGCAATGTTCTTCCCCCCTCCTGAAGAGAGAGGCCCTGGATGGACTCTGGCAAAAGTGAACCTGGGTCCAGTCCACCTTGGAAACTAGTAGATGGTGCTGAGGTTGGTGTTTGTCTGCTACTGAGAATGAGCTTCATCTAAGAGGAAGGATGCTATCTTTTCAGTGCATCCTCCAGTTTCAGCATCTAAGCAAGCTACAAGATGTGTGTGTGTGTGTTGTATGAAGGTGTGTGAGTGTGTATATGTGTGTAAGTGAATGTGTGTGTTTACATACATACATAACTTCCTGTGCTCATGTACATGTGTGAGTGTGTATGTGTGTGTGTTGTATGAAGGTGTGAGTGTGTATATGTGTGTAAGTGTGAGTGTGTGTTTACATACATACATAACTTCATGTGCTCGTGCATGTGTATGTGTGTGTGTGCGTGTGTGCGTGTGTGTGTGTGTATTTAGAGATGGGTTTGGACTTCAGAGGTCAACCTCAAGTACTAATCCTTGGGGGCATATCCTTGGGGGCATATCCTTGGGGGCTGTCTCTTGTTTTGAGGCAGGACCTGAAACCAGGAGCTGGGGCTCCCTGATTCAGTCACACTGGTTGGTCAGAAAGCCCCAGCGATCCTCTTGTCTCTGCTGTCCCTGTATGCCTGGTATTTCGTGTAGGTTCTGGGAACAAATTCAGGTCCTATTCCTGAACTGTTTTCCCAGCCTGTCTTACCAAGACTTGTCTCTTTTTATCTCCTGAGCATCAACCCCATTGCTTTACCTTCATTTCTTCTGGGGTGTTCCAAAGCCCCTCCTGGTTTTCTTACATCTAGGTGTCTTTCCTCACTCATTTTAAACATATCTTTTCATCAGGATAGGTGGAGTCATTCTCCAGGTATTTCCAGACCCCGAATAGAATGCTTACTGCCTAATTGGTACTTTCTGGGTGCTGAACCCAGCACAGCACCAGAGACTGAGGGAACCCTTGAATCAGTGTGTGTGTGTGTGTGTGTGTGTGTGTGTGTGTGTGTGTTCCTGAGCATAGAGGCTGCTCAATGCATCACAAGCATCTATTACAAAATCTCACACAACACACACACACACACATTCACTTACAGAAAGCCTTTTTGGGTGGCCAAGAAGAGTTGGTGGCCTTTGATTTTTAGAGGATCTATGGCCACTTTGTGGGTCATCATGAAGTGGGGTAAAGCAATTGGTCCCCAGCCAGCCAGCAGGAGGTCTCTTGGCTTGATGGACTTGAGTCCAGAAGTGAGGCTTGGAGGACCCCAGCTTCCTTGAAGTCCGGCTTTCTTACTGAGGGATAGGAATGGTATGACTGAACTCTTGGTAGGTGTCATGATGTTGAGAAGGGTTTTTTTAGGGCTTGGCCATGCTATTTTTCTGACTGTGTTGGCTCTAGTTTGTCAAATGAGATCAGGGACTTTACCACCTATGAATCATTAGGCAGGGGGTATTAAGTTGCAAGGTGACCTGGGACCCAGCCGGGACTGCTTATATTATATTCATGATTAGAAAGAAGTTGAGGAGAGAACATCCCTAGTCAGTGTCCCCTGAGTGCTACTTGTACCTTGAATCTTCTCCGAGCACCTGATCCTATCTTCCACTTTTTGGGGGTGGTGTAGATCTTATAATCCCCATGAGCCCAGATATGTCAAGCAAGTCACCAGGGCCACCTAGCCAGATTTGGGGCTAGAAGTTGAGGCCCAGGCTTCCTGATGCCAGATCCTATGCTCCTGGAACATGATGCTTATGGGGCCTCTGTGCAAAAGCTGTCCTGTACCCGTCCTTCAGTGTGAGACTGAGATGCCACTGTCTCTCCTCAGAGACAAAAATAATAGCACATGGAACACACTCCTAAACCAAGGGAGAGCCGGACGCCTGACCCATGAGCCCTGCCGTCTTTGTCTCTCTTCCTGCTCGCAGGCTCCTCCAGATCTACCTGGCTTTCCTGCTTCTCTCACAGCTCCTCTGCAGTCCCTTGCTGCCTCTTTATCTGTCTCTCCACCTTTCTCCCTTGATTTCTAATTTCCAAGCCTGCGAGCTATTACAGGGAGCATAATGATGGTTGCACTTGTCTTAAGCGATGCTGCGGCTGAACTCATTGCTTTGTAGAGTGCTCCGGGAGTCTTGAAAACGAAAGGTGTTATGTAAAATGAAAATCGATTCTAATTCTAAATAAACACCATCACTCAAGTTTCCCCTGGCTTGCAGTGTTTCATGCTCAGAAAGGGCAGCGGGGCGTCTTTGACTCTGTGTGCTTAAAGCATAGATTTGGGTGTCCCGTCATCTTGGGGCTTGTCATGGCAGGGGTGAAGTCTGAATCACATCTCAATACAGCCTCACAGTCACATTTAATTGTGCCTGGTGAAATGTGTCTTTGTTCATTATTTATGAAGGGAAACAATTTTCGTCCACGGGGAGAAAAGTGACCTTCCCTGGAGGTGGAGTGACTGGGAAGGCCGGGAGTCCCCTGGCCTTCCGCTCGGTGTCCACTGCCCAGAATCAGGGGAAAGTTTGTCAGCAGAGCAAGCATCCCCCACCCCTTTCAGAAAGAAAGGCTTGCCTCCCTCCTTCTCAGTAGTGTAATTTATAAGGACATGCCCGCTACAAAAATGGAAGTCTGAATCATTCCTGTGGAAGAACTCATCTTTCCAAATCAGAAATGTCATAAACGTTAAAATGCCATGAGTGTTTCCCCAAGAAAGGAATAATTTTCTTTTCACTGAGAACACTGGAGGACATAATATACTTCTTGAAATTCAAAATTTCATAGCAAATGCAATTTATCCCTCCCTCGGATCGTTCATCTTCCTTTAAGAAAAGGTAACTGGGTGTTATATGGATTTTATATTTTTTCTCAAAATTATCTTCCAAGCACTTGTTTCCTTAAAACACACCTGGCATGCAGAGAAAAAAAACGAACTGTTTCATCTTTGGGAGTGTGCCCTGGAAACTTCCAGCACCAGGAAGGACGGGAGAGCTGGCGTGGGTTTACTGTGATAACTCAATCAGACATACATTTGCTTCCATGGAAAGATCTGGAGCACCTGTGGGACCGCTGTCTTCCATTAATTTTTCTCTTTCCCTTCTTCCAGCCTTATTCCTGGTGGTTAAGGAGCGAGACGTGTCTGTCATTGCTGGGGCCTTGCAGTCGCTCTGAAGATGGACAGCTGTCTTCAAGATGAGTTGCAGCCTGAAAGGACTGACCATGCTGCACTCCCAAATTAGGTCTCGTGCTAAGCGTTAAGATGCACCCGATCTTTCTAAGGGTGAGGGAGCTCGGTGATGAGCACCTGCTGTATGCTTAGATGCTGTGCCGCTCTGTTCTGAAGGCACAGGTGAGGAGACTGAGGCGTAGAGAGTGGCACAGCTGTAAGCAGATAAGCAGGGCTATGCCCCAGGCTCGCCCAGGTCCAAGCATGACATAGTCTCCCGAATGCTTGGGGGAATGACTTTAAAAAGTAGAAAGAAAATAAAAAAACTGGATTTTTATTATTTTTTTCTTGTTGTATTTATTACATGCTTATCACAAACATTTTGGGGAAGTCCTTCATGGTATGAAGAAAACAAAATAAAAGCATCCACCACCCTCTGATGCCGATTGCCATGAATTTGCGGCTGCTTCCTCCCTGTGTGTGAAGCCAGGGAATTGTCTGCGGGACTCTCCTTCTGAGCGCCTATTGCATTTTATGAACTAATAACCAGCACATCTAATTCACTCCCATTGACGCTGTTCTCTGTGCCATATGGAAACTATTTCATGCAGTTCTGTGAGATCCACTCCTTTGTTGTCCCCATTTGCAGGTGAAGAAACGGAGGCAAGGAAGGCAGAATTTGCTTCCTGCAGTGACAGGGGACAGCCAGGAGACACATCCAGCCATTGGTCCTGGGTCACTGCTCCCAGGGTCTATGTTATGTCGCTCGCCTGGTGCTGCCTGGAGTATTTCTTGAAACGGTAGATAATCTTAGGATCTGAATCGCAGTCTATCCTCACCTTGGTGTGCCAGAGTTTCCCAGCACTCCTTGCTGCTATCGGGGCTCTTTCCATTTTTTTTCACTATTACTAAATGATGTTGGAAAGAACACTTTTGTGTCTGTCACGGACATTGTAAATGAACATTTCCAAGAAATGTGATTATGAGTCAAACTGCATTTTAAAAATCATTGTTCCAAAGATAAAATAGCTTGCCTAGCATGAGCTTAAAGACCCTGAAATGGAAAGGCATCTTCTGGCCTCTCTGTTCCTCTTGCTCCTCACAGGCTCAGGGGGAGCAAGATGGCTCCCCTGCGGACACTAAGGTGGCCTGTGCTTTGTCTAATGTTTGGGCCTGCCCTATGACACGCTGCTTGCTCCTCTGTCATCTGATGTGGTAGCAATTCTCTCTGTGTGTCTGCAAAGGGGCCAGACTTATGTCAAAGAGCTCTTCATGGCCATGGGGTCTGGGCACACCACATGTGGACTCCTTTCCCTCCACCTCCACATCTGAGCAGCCAAATGTCACCTGCAGACATGGAGGCTGGTGTCCCTTACCTGGCTCTGGCTGTCATTATCACAATGATCTGGAAGTTTGGTTTGGGGTGTGGCATGTAGTGATTTCTACTCAGGTTTGATGGATCTCTGTCCAACAGGTGTGGCTTCTTAGCAGAACCCAGACATTACTTTGTGCTTTCTTCTTCCTCTTCCTCCTCCTCCTCCTCCTCCTCTTCCTCTTCTTCTTCTCTTTGTTCTGTGGAGGACAGGAGGCTATATCTGAAAAACTCACATATTCTCAACGAATCAGGACAGCCAAGGGACTTCCTGTCTCTTTCAACCTCTCCTGCACGTGGCACCCCATGGCCACTGCCACTCTAGAGGAGGATCCTGTTCCTGTACATTCTTTGTCCTCCCTCTACCCAGCTTACCTGTCACTTCCAGCATCTCTTAGTGCCACTCCCTCTCTGCCATCCTCCCCACCCAGACCCCAGCATCAGCCCCCCCCCTTGGTTCTGTGAATGGAATGTGTTTTTTTCTTGTAATACAAAAGTAATGCATGTTGGGATGATGGCAGATGCCGTTAGCACTTTCTGGGTGTCAACAGCAGGGCTAGAAACTGCTGAACCCCAGAAACGGAGAATTGGGAAGGATGAAGATCCACTCAGAAGGATCTCTAACTAAAGGACTGGACAAAAAAAAAGTCATTCTGGGCTGTGGAGACAACAGCCTGTCAGCAAATGCATTCTCTACCAACAAGGGGCCCTAAGTTTGACTCCCAACAAGCAAGTGAACAAAACTGTGTTTAGTGGCTGGGGAGGCATAGACAAGAGGATCCCTGGAACTCATTGGCCAGCTAGTCTAACCTAGCTGATGAGCCTGAGGCCAGTGAGAGACCCTGCCTTAAAATAAGCAAGATAAAAGATGTAGAGAACTTAGACATAAGACTGATTTCTGCCCTCCGTATGCACACGTGCACACCACACACACACACACACACACACACACAGAGTATGTAGCAGACTGGGTAGAGTTCTATGGAGTCCTAAAGAAGGGGCATCAACTCAGCCAGTGTGCCAGATTCTGTTTTCTTCTACTCCTTCATTGTGTCATTTATTAATTGATGCATCTACTCAGACTTCCAGTACTAATGGCTGAACATCTAATGAGGTGCCAGGTATTCGCCTAGAAGTAGCATCAGAAGTGGGGCTGTCAGGCAACCCTCTGACTGCATTGATTTATTTCTGGTATGACACTGTAGTACTCCCCCAAAACAAACAAGGGAGCGCAAGATTTGGTTGTTGTGTCTGCGAAGGTGGAGTGGAGTCGGCTACTCAGTTTGGTGGAAGTACACACCCGGCTCATTAATCAAATAGTCTGCTTAATAGAGAGTTCTCAGATGTGCCATGTGTGAATTGCTAGTTTTCAAAGAATTATGATGCAACAAAATATAGGAACAACACAGCTCATAATTTAACCTGCCTTAGATGTGACAGAAGTCACCTGAAGGGCTGTGGTTAAGAGCCATCAGCTTTGGAATGTCACACCTACAGAAGGCAAGTCACTAAGAAAAGAATGGCTCTCTCTCTCTTGGCTCTCACTGACCCATGGATTTTGCAAACAGAAAACTCAGACCTGGGAGAAAATAAAAACAGACAGGCCTTAACCCATCCTGAGTACAAAGGGATAGATGGATGCCTCTGGATGCAGGCCCGGTGCGAGCAAGACTGGAGGGTGAGTCTCAGACACGCAGCCCTACGTAGGGGATGTCTGGGGGTGTTTTTAGGGGGTGGGACAGAGGCACCAAAGCTCATTTTGTAATACCCAAAGGTCCATCTATTCATTCTTTTCTCCTATTCTCTCCCTTTCCTCCCCTTCCCTATCTTCCTTCCTTTATCTCTTCTCCCCCATTCCCTACTTTCTTCCTCCCCCTCCCTCCCTCCTCTTTCTTTCTGTAAACGTCTTTGTTGGTTTAATTGTAAGTAGACTTTGGTTATGATTGTTTCCTGCTCACTCTCTATCTCTCTGCCTCTCTCTGTCTCTACTCCCCTCTTCTCTTTCTTCCTATAAATTCTCAATTCACCCACCCAAACCAGGAGATTGCAGTTAAACAGAAATGATTTTGCAAGGACTAACTGTCCCAACTCTAGGACCTCAAGACCTTAAGATCTGGTGATACAGACAGAGATGGCATAGTGCTATGTCTTGGCTGCAGTTCTCAGGAGGGTTTGATTAACACTTGGCTTCCTAGGCCAGAGGAGTTTGGAAGCCTTATCAGAGAGGTCATACTGTCCCCTGGTTAAGCCTCAGATAAGTCTTGCAGCAATGCCTGCTGACCTTTCCTCAAGAGGCTCAGTGCCTCTCCAGCATCTGGTTTCTCCCTGTCTCATGGTGAGGGCTCAGGACCATAGACTGCTGGATTGAAACATCTGGCTCACTGTCTTCTGCTTGGGAGACTAATAAGCTTCCAGCCATGCTTCCCTGTTTAGTCTCCAGCAGACGCTGGCTGGCTCACAGGAGGGTAATGTGGGAAGTTGACAGTCTAGAGTTGGATTTTCTTCCTTCGGTTGGAGTGACGTGCAATGGCTCTTTCTGGGAGTGGCACATGTCTCTCCATATGGTTGCACACTTTGGCCTATTACACAGACTGGCGTTTCATTCCCAAGACCTTTCTGAACCTGAGATATGACCTGGATACCTTCTCTGAGGTTAGAGAAGTCAGCTAGATCCCAGCAAGAATCCAAGAATCTTTTTATCTTATACCATTCCTCCCTCCTCCAAGCATTCTTAACTGCACACTTCTGAGTGTCTCCCACAATGTTTTGAGGAGATCTTCAAAGTTCCTCTTGCCCAGGTGAGATGGAAGTTTGCTTTTCTTGCTGGGTCAATCATTTGCCATAGGGACCTGGAAAGAGAGGCTGAAGAAGGAAGGTGCTCCCAGAGTTATGCAGAGACACACCTATGAATTCCCCAGAGGGAAAGTGCTGAGCGAGAGGCTGGGTTCTATCACTGAACTCTATCTCCAACCCACTCCATAATTTTATTGCTCTTTAGTCTGTGGATCTTAGTGGTCAGGCCTGGCTTGAGGCTCCCAGTGTGCATGAATCTGTCAACCTCTTCCTATCAGTAACCCAGGAATGTTCTGTAATGGTGCGTACTCAAACATTGCACCATCTGAAGCTGATGTTCAAAATTTATCTTCCAAGAGTCCATTAGCCAAAGCAGAGTATGCTTCCAAGTCCAAAGTCAACAGGGTTGGGTGTGTCTCCATGCTCCCTTGGGACCAGGGAAAGAAGAGAAGCTCCAAGTAGAGCAATAATGCCATCTTAGATGAAGGCTCTCTGTTGAGTATTTCTTTAAAGTTGGCCCAGGAAGACCTACAGCACAGATCCTGAACTTCCTCATGGCCCAAGGGGAGAAGGATGTCAGAGCCCCAGTGACACCAAGACATCAATAAAGAGGCTGTAAGTGCTCCTGTTTTCAGAGGGCCCTAGTAAAGGTCCATTCCATCACTGGCATCACTTTCTCAAGAGCAATGCCTGTGGTCCTAGGTGGGATGCAGGTGATGTGTTCACCTCTCTATCCTCTTGAGCTGCGGACTTCTATGTGACTGCTCTAAAGCGGACAGTCCTTTGCTTTGTCCTCCAGTCTTCTGTGCTGACCGGGGCTTAGGAGAGAATGTAAAAACTTGTGGCTTTAGAAGAACTGTTTCCTTTCTCAGTCAAGGAGACTAGCCGGGGCTCTAAAGTGAAATGCAACAGAGGGAGG
This sequence comes from Ellobius talpinus, assembly GCA_001685095.1. Classification (NCBI taxonomy): domain Eukaryota; kingdom Metazoa; phylum Chordata; class Mammalia; order Rodentia; family Cricetidae; genus Ellobius; species Ellobius talpinus. The sequence goes on along the minus strand of LOJH01005576.1, from coordinate 14,522 downwards.
GGGAGGAGGAAGAAATAGATAAAAAGAAAGAAAGAAAGAAAGGAAGGAAAGAAAGAAAAAGAAAGAAAGAAAGAAAGAAGGGAGAGAGGGAGGGGTAGGAGGGAAAGAGGGAGGGAGGGAAGAAGGAAGGAGGGAAAAGATTGGATTCAGAACATTACAGTTCTTGGCAATAAGAAAACTGATGACTTCTGGGGGAGGGAGAGCTGTTTTTCTTTAAGCCTGCGGCCCCTGGTGTGCCAACCACACAGCAGGGCAAGGCCACATATCTGAGAGTACACGGGCGGTTCAAACCCGACTTGACAGGTTTGTGTTGTTTTGTTTTGTTTGTTTTTAAAGAAGAGCTGGATGGGTGGGGAAGTGGGAGGGGTGGGTACATCTGTGAGGAGTTGAGGGGGTGAAGATGATCAAACATATTGTACAGGATCCTTGAAGGACTAATGAAAGATTAAACTTAAAACCAGGAAACAAGCTCTGTGTTTCTCCAGGGTGACCTCGTTCCCTGCCCCTCCACCCCCAAACTCCTCTCCTCCCTTTTGCCTTCTCTCCTCCTTCCCGAATCCCTCTATCTGCCTCTTTCTTTTCTTAGGAGCAAATTCTTCTTCCATTGTATGGAATGTTCTGGGAGGGAGGCTTTATTACACGGATTACATGTATATCTCAGTCTGAGGGTTCACAGGAAAAGGGGGACCCGTCTAACATGTCAGCTGCACACGAAGCTTCATCATGGGTTCCCGTCTCCTCCAGCTACCTCCCCTGCCATCCTACTCTGGTCCTCTCTGGATCCAAGTGTAGCTTTCTACATCCGTGGCCCTGCCGTTCATCTCCCTTCCCAGCGGGAACCAGAAATAAACCCCGATGCATTTCAAATGTGAGACAGAGAAAGGAAATGAAGAGAATGCTGTCGGCGCTGGCTTCCATTGCCTTACAAATATAGCGTGGTGACTTGAATTCCTTAAGAATTGAGCTCTGGTCTCTTAAAATGCATGCAAATTCTTGCAGAATATATATGAAGAAGTCGCTCTAACTGTGGAGGCACTTCGACTCCCTTGATAAATGGGGCTTCCAGACCACACTTTATTGAGTCTCTGATTTTTAATAATTTGAATCCTGCAAGATTTAATTCTGCATAATTCTGGCTGAAATCAGCTTTTGATTGAGTTGTAATGGCTCTGTTATTGTAAATACCTCCGCATGCTAATGCCGCGCTGGAATTCAATAATATTTAGATGAAATTTTTCGCCTCCAGTGTTATGGGAGCAAGGTTTGGAAATCAGGAAGTTTATGTCATAGTGACATCTATTTTGGGGAACCTGAAACATTTTTAAATGCAATAAATGGTCATCCCAAGACAAGATTTAAATAATTATGAATCTTAAATATATAAGTGTGGATCAATTATAATATGTAGAATATTATAGTATGAATAAAATATGTGAAAAGTCTTAAAATATATGTCTTTATTTAACCTTGCAGTATTTTCTGAAATAGACCCAGTAGTGCAGTGGAGGAGGGGTGAGATCCCGAGCCTGGAGAGGTAGGGAGGGGCTGGCTGTATCAACACCATTGTTGGGGTTGGCAAACAAACTGTGGTTTTGAGAGACTTGTTTAAATCCTGAGACTCGGTGTCACTTGCTGTATGATCAAATGAGGCAAAGATGCTCGAGTGACTTTATCATATAACTCAGCTTGACTAACGACGTCATATTTTGCCACCTAACCACAGTACAGTGTCCCTGCGGTGTGTGTCTCTGAGTGTTTTCTGAACTAAACTGCAGGTTTGTGTCTGTGCACAGGGTGTGGAGTCGTCTTCCTCTGTCAGGCTTCACTTTGTATTTGAGACAGAGTCTCTCTTTCTCCAAATGTAGAGCTTCCTGTTTTTACTATGTCCATGGCTGCTGTCCAGCAGGCTCCAGGGATCTGCCTGCCTCTGCCTCAGCAGTGGGGGTTAGGGATGTGATTGCGTGACTGGGTTTTACGTGGGTGCCAGGGAGCTGAGCTCAGGTCTTCTTGTTCCTGCAATGAACAGTTTACCCACTGAGTCATCTGCCCCGCCTCTAACCTGAAGGTTTTGTTGGGGAAATTCTTCAATCCTCATGACTTCTGGGGGTTGGGAGCATGACTGTGTCCCTTTTATAGGAGAGGGGATGGAAGCACAGAAGCCTGGCTGGAGATCTCGCAGCTCCCCAGTGAGTGGAAGACTGGGGTGAGCCTGGGCATCTGAGGCTCCAGGACCTGTGCTCCCAACTCCATGGTGCATGAAAAGCAAAGATTCTTTGCCATGTCCTTGCCACGAGGAGTCTAGCTCTACTCTTGCAGCTGTTTCTGAACCGGTCCCCTGGAGGTTGTAGTGAGGGCTTGCTGGGCACTGAGAACAATGCTATTGGAGGCTGGAAGGCATGCTGAACAAACCTATTGTGGATGGAGAACCAGATGTGATGGCTCATATCTTTAATCCCATCACTCAGGGGGCTGGTGGAGGAAGATCAAGAGTTCAAGGTCAGCCTGAGCTAAATAGTGGGATCTTGCCTCAAAAATAAACAAGCCAAAAAGAGAAATGTTGAACTGGAAAGAGGGAACCAGGAAGGGCACTGAAGAAGGGGAACCTGCCGACAGATGTTAAAGGTACCAACTAGCTTTTTCTGGTGGATTATAATGCAAGTGATATGAACTGAGGAAACCATGTTTAGAACTTTTATTTTTCATATTAGAGGAAATATGAAGAGCTTAGAAAAAATTTTGAATAGCCAACAAAACAGTTTAAAAGCCAGGAAGAATCTGAGGGCAAAGGCATATGATCTCCCTGAAAAACCTACTTTCCAGGCAAAGGCTTTAAGGGCAAAGCTCTGAGACCCTTCCCTCTTTTATATGGAAGTGGAGTTGGAGTTTATTTTACAAAATATTTAGCTTAGGTCCTAGGCATAGGGATTAACAGAAGAGAGGCACTCAAGAAAGGAACATGACACACCCACCTGTAGGAGTGGGCTTCTCTAGAGTCTCAACCAGCTTTCCATACAATGTGTATGTGTAGGATTTGGGTGACTCTCAAGTACATCTCCAAAGGCTGCTAAGACACCTCCCGTCTCTGTTATCAGTGCTAGGAGATGTAGTCTCCGGAAAGGTTAAAAGCTAAGGGATGTTCTTTGATAAATAAGAAGTTATAAGGTGCCCCCCCTTCCATTTTGGAAAGCCAACAATATTGTCACTATGCTCTTAAGATCTCTATACACACCGTGCCATAGCCCCTTCCTCCTGTCCAAAAGGCTTTTGAGGATTGACAGCAGTGTACCGAAGAGACCGCTCTCGGCTCAATGTAGGGTCTCTCAGGAAGAAGCAGAAGCTTGGCTTTTACAGAGTGGTCCAAACCTCTGAGATTCCCAGAAAGTCCATGGGACTTTCTAGAGTGTTGTAAGCTCTTTCATCTTTGACAGACAGGGAGGAGACACCACACAACGCTAGATACCCTGAGACATCTGTCTTTAGTCTGTCTACCCTGGACAGCAAGTATGCAAGAGCTAAGTAGCCTATGCAGATGCAGATGACAGTCATTTCCTATGGAGAATGAAGAATGTTCTACAGAGGGGATCTAGAAGCCTCAAAGACACAGTTCTATAGAGCTTCAGTGGGCCTTATTCAAGGAATTGGAAATTAAGCAGAAGGTTGGGTTTGGGAATGGCCCCTGTCCAACACCTGCTGGGGGTCCTGTCTCATCCCTTTGGGGGTAGGTATGCCATTTGTAGGGTCCCTGATTTTGTCTCACCATAAAGGCTGAGTGAGAGAAGGGCAATGGTCATCAGGCTGAAAAGAGTCATTTGTGGTGGACTGTACCCTAGGAGGCTCATCTGAACTTGTACTTGATCTAATTAATGAAATATCAAACTTCAAACCCAGAGTGAGGCTTCAGAGGTCTTGGGAGATGGGGAATTTGTCTTATGTTACAGATAGAACCAAAGAGAACACCGTTGTTCCTTACAGATAACTATGAATTATTTGATAATTCTCCCATTAAAAGTAGGAACTTTTTTCCTTTTGCTCGAATCCAGAGTAGGCTGTGGACAACAATATGGCTGACTGGAGGCTACATGGCTTCTAAGCATTTCTCTGACCTGACTTGTGGCTTTCACCTGCACGTCTTGGAAGCTTCAGCTTGCATGAATGAAGTCTGATGATCCCCCGACCCCTGAGTAAGGGTCTCCAAAGGGGGCTCTAAGGCAAGAGCAGGAGGGGCTGGTAATGCCTGAACACACCGCCTGCATAGAACCCCATGCAGACCAGATTCTCACCAAACACCATGCCTGACCCCATTCAAAGTCTCATGAGGTCAAGAGAATAACCATCCAGGTTCAGTCTAAAGCTGTGACCCACAGGTCCAGTGTAATAAGAGAGCCATCATTTGGAGAATTGTTGGTTGCAAGGCAGCTGATAGTGGGAGTTGCCACCACTTCTCCTATTTTAGTGGAAGTTATTGTCAGCACCAGAGTGGTGGTGATGATGGCGCTAATATTACTATTACCAGCATCTCTTAGCTCCAGGGAAGCACCCCCTGGTATATATGGTGTTTATATCCCAGCCACTGCTCGTGTTCTGACCATGAAGTTTGGAGCTGAGGCTAGCCTAGAGTGTCGTGGGAAATGAGGAGAACATCACTCTCACCTCATCAGACAGCGTAGTTCAAAGTGTACTAGGGTCAGTCCCCTTTTGTATGAGCATTTGTCCTGTGGCTTTGTGCATGCCACTTAGCTGTCCTTTTCTCTACCCCTTTCATCAGACAGTGAGCTGAGGGCATTGTGTGCCTGTCTCCTGCCCCATCCTATTTAGTATCAATCTGAGAAGAGCTTGCAGAGGATGCAAGTTGCATGCTGGTGGGCTTTGAGGGGGCCTCTCCTTGCCTGCATGTTGGAGCATGTACAATTTCAGTAGCCTTCCTTCCTTCCTTCATTCTGCAAGTACACACCTTCTTAAATGGAGTATTATTTATTCATTGCAGTTGTTTAGTTTATAAAGCCAGTATCTCATGTTGTTTTGGTGGCCTTGAACTGACTATGTGGTCGGGGATGGTCCTGATCCTCCTGCCTCACCTTCCCAAGTGCTGGGATTGCAAGTATCAATCCTATCACCTTATCATAAGTATATCTGTATTTTATTAGCTCATTTACTTTGTCTGTGTGTGGTGTCTGCCTGTGTGTTCATGTGGGGGCAGAGATAACTTCTCTCTCTGTCTCTCTCCTGTGTGCATGTGTTGCGTGGAGGTATGAGCATTTGCATGTAGGGCTGGGATTCAGTTGGATGTTGTTCCTTAGGCACTCTCCCCCCCTTTAAATACAGCCAATCTCACTGGGTCCTGGGGATGTTAGGCTGGCTGGTCGCTGAGCCCCCAGGAACCCTGCAGAAAAGAGTGTCTTTCCAACAGTGGTTTGCCACCTTGCGGTCACAACAGCAGAAATGAGTGGAAGCTGAGCACTTTGAATGGCAACAATCTGAGCCGGCGCGTTTCAGATTCAAGCTTTTGCTGAGGATGCCTCAGTGAGCTGAAGTTGCCGTTGCACTTTGACCTTTGGCCCCTGCTTTCAGCCTCAGATACCTTGGTTGTACTAATGTAAACAATGTTTCCAGGCATGTGTGCTACAAGACACAGGACGGCATCGATTTTACAAATCTCTTTTCCACTCAAGAGATGGGAAAAGTTCAGGTTTCCCAAAGCCTGATATTGCTAAAAATCTCACTGCCCAGAGCATGTAGAGAGCCGGAAAAGTCAGCTTCGTTTTCTTTTCTTTTAATCACTGTGTCTGCCAACCATGGGTTTACCAACACACATTTTCTAAACCAGGGCAAGAGCACGAGGCCCGTTGGGAATGGACACAGAAGGCTGAATTTTATGAGGTAACCCGAGGTAAAGATTTCTCATACCCAGACCACTAGCTGGGCGAGAGCTTCAGGCCCTGGGCTCCTAGGTGCTTTGCCAGGGTTACATATAACATCTGGGTCTGAGTAGTTTCAGGGACCCAGCCTTCAGCCCCCTGTCCCATGGTTAGCAAGCCTTGCTTGTAAGCACCTCTGAAGTTTGAATGATGGAGAATTCGCCATGACAACTCACTTCTGTTGATTGGCAGGAGAGCAGGCACGGAAGAATGGGAGTGAGAATGTAAGGCTGCATCAGCAGAACCTCCTCACTGAGCCCTGCCCAGCGCATGTTCCCCCATCTCCCCCTATTTCTCTAGCACTGTCAAACCAGGTGCCCATTTTCTTCTAACTCGACACCGCTGCTGCTGGTAAGTGATGGGACTCTTGAGTCATATGTGAGCTCTGGTCTTGCCTCTTGTCCTTGAACTTTGAGTGAGGTCCTTAATCTAGGACCCACGGTTTGCTACGTGCCTGTCAAAGCGCTGTTACCATAGGAGCCTCTAGGGCTCGGCTTCACACACCGATCTCCACAAACTATGCAATGAGGCAGCTCTGATTGCCACCCTAGGCCTACACACACACACACACACACACACACCACACACACACACACACACACACACACA
>LOJH01005575.1:20804-33899 GCA_001685095.1 Ellobius talpinus | reverse complement strand
CTTCCTTCCTTCCTTCCTTCCTTCCTTCCTTCCTTTCTTTCTTTCTTCCTATCCTTAGCAAAGTTCTATGGAGATTGTAAAGCAACTCCAGAGGTATGAGAATAATGAGACAGTGAGACGGGCACTTCCCTGGGGCTTCAGAGTCAATGGCTGTGGCTCAGACTTCACCTACAGGTATGATTACATCTCCATGACCACATTCTCTTTCCTACTTAGTCCCATCCCTCAAAATTCAGACATTCTCATGACTTACCTCATTGGAAAGGAATTGTAAATTTAAGAAGATGTGCAAAATTGGAAGTTAATTGTGTCTTATGTTTTGTGGATGCAAATGTGGCATATAGGATCAGATGCTGCTCTCCTTAGTTCTGCCCCTGGGGCAGCAGACTCAGTGATCAGAAAGCTGATGGAGAGCCCAGCACCCACAAAGGATGCAACTCAATTAGCTCAGAATCTTTCCAGTTTTACAGCCTGGATGGAGAGAGAGAGAAGAGAGAAAGGCAAACCCCAGGAGTCCTTGTAGGGAGGGAATCAGGCTCTGTACAATGATGCAGGAAGCCTGAGATTTACAGGGTCACTTTTTGATTACTGTTAAGTCCAGGGTGCAGATAGCTTTGAGAGAACAGCACCCCAGAGGACAGTTACTGTGAGTGGGATGATCGTCCCCCTGTGACACTGGTTGGTGCATGATGCACGAGGGTCATTGCAATGATGTTGCTCATTCCCTGGGGAAATTTGTCAAGAAGCAGTTGAAGGAAAGCCTCCCTGTTTCCTGCTTTCCAACAAGACCAACACGAAATTAAAAATACATTTTTTATAAGTACTCATAGACTTGTAACCACAAATTTCCCCCACCCAAACCCACTTAAAAATTATATCATCGGGGCTATGTTTAGAGCATTTTCAAACTTATGAGGAAACTTTTTTAACAGAACCCTTAGCCGTAGGCTATGTGGTCTGTGGAAATGTGTAAGCTAGATAGTTCGTGGCATGCATTGGTGAAATTAAAGGAAAACAATAAAGGAAGCTCCAAAATGTATGATTATGAATTTTCACAAGTACCTTTGCCCAGTAACTAGTAAGTGCAATGTAAATAGTGATGGCTTTAATTTTAAGACATTACTGCCCCTCTCTCAACCCACTATGTAGCATAGTTTTTTACATCTCATGAATATTCAAGAGCACTTTAATGGGTATGAGCATAAATGGTAAGTCCTGTGGAGCGGCATAAAGTGTCTCGAGGAGAAACACACTGAAGGTTATCGGTAGCAAAGAAAACCAGTCCATCCAAGAGCAGACAATGGTTCAGCAGCGTATTTTAACACTGCTGCTGTTCAAGAAGTACCTTTATTGAGATACACTACACAGATCATACAATTCACCAATTTAAATTCACACTGAGTTGTTTGTCTGCTTGTCTGTTAAGAAGTCAACTTCTTCTACCAAGAGAAGCCCTGCACATTCTACTCTCCCTTCTCCAATCCCAGTTTATTCACTGATCTACTTAGTGTCACTGCAGATCTGTCCAGGCTGGATATTATACAAACTGAGCCATAGAATCTGTTGACTTTCGTCTATTCACCACGTGTGATGAAGCTAGAGTCACCTGGGAAGAAGAAACCTCAACTGAGATATTGCTACCATAAGATTGGACTGTGGCATGCCCCTGAACCATTTCCTTGGTTGCTAATTGATGGAAGGGAGCACAGCTGTGGACAGTGTCATCTCAAGGCAGGTGGCATTGAGTTGTATAAAAATGTAGACACCAAGCCGTAAATAACATAGAAGCAGTAAAATGTTTTTTCATGGTTTCTGCTTCAGTTTCTATCTCCAAGTTCCTGCCTGGTGTTCCCACTTTGACCTCCCTCAGTGATGAACTGTAAAACCTGTGAGATGAAATAAACCCTTTCCTCCATGAAGTGCTTTTGGTCAGCATTTTCTCATAGCAATAGAAATCTACCTAAGCCAGAAATTGGTACTGGAAGTGTTCTATTGTTGGTTTGGGGGTACAGTGTGCATGTTTAAGCATTTGAAATTTTGGGATGGAAGTTCTCAAAGCTTAATGAACAGTTGTGGGAACCTGGAAGAAAATGTTGAGAGAAATGCAACATGATGGAGCCCCGGTTCATGAAACTTCAGAGGGAATCAAATATTTTACAAGGGCTATCAGTGATCTGTTTTAGATTAAGAATTTATAGAAATAAAATTTTGCTTTGCTAGGACAATCAATTCTCTTTTCCTGGGAATGAAGAATCAGTTATGATTCCTAAGAGACCATTATCATTACGGTGAAGTCTTTGGATGTATGTCATCAGGGTCAACACACAGATGTTATCACCCAGAGTGGTTCACAACTACATCTCAAGCTGGCAGCTGAGGATGGTAATGTGTAAGTATCTCCCATGGGGATTGTTTTTTGGCAGCATTAAAGTTGTAGGTGTGGAGGATGGTGGAGAGTAGCTAACGCCTAGCATMATGTGGCAGGATTGGAATCCTAGCAGAGAAGATAGGAGGCCAGTGATGAAGATGCAGCCTCTGTTACAGTGCTGACTACAGCATATTGGAGATGCAAAGACCATGGAATGGCACCAAAGACAGTAGTATGTATGAAGGGGAGCTGGCTTGAGCCTAGGAGACAATGTTGGCGGGCTAAAGATGGAAGAGCCAGGGAAGTTGAGTTATCCAAGTGCCTTGGAGCTTAGAAGATTATAAATGAGTTCCAGATGCCAGGAACTGAGATATTTACACTGTCAAATTTGGGATTTGCTTTGATCTGATTGTAACTGTGCCCTGGTTCTTCCTTCTTGGAAAAAGAAAGCATACAACTGTCTTTTATTTTATGGGAGTCCACAGTTAAGAGACTGGCTTTTAAAAGGGAACTTGGATTTTTAAGGATTAGATTTTTTAAAAAGTGCTGGACTTTTAAGTTTGTAGTGTTTTATACTGTGATGTTTTTATTAACATGAGATCCTAACAAGGAAAGTTTGCGGTTTCCTAGTGATGTATGTGTGTGTGTCAAATTTACAAGTGGTCATTTGTGCTTGTTAGCTTTGTCAACTTGACACAACCAGAATAACCTAGAAGGAGGAAACCTCTGTTGAGGAATTACCTTCATCAAATTTTGCAGGCACTGTTTCTGAGGTGCATTTTCTTGATCGCTAATTGATGGAGAATGGCCTACCCAACTGTTCAAAGTTCCATCCTGAGAAGATGGCCCTGGGTTGTATAAGAAAGATATCTGAATAAGCCTTGAAAAACAAGCCAATAAACAGCATTTCTCTATTTGTTTTAGCTTCAGGTCCTATCTCCAGGTTCCTGTCTTGAGTTCTTGCCCTGACTTCCCTCAGCGATGAAATAGAACTTATAATTTGAAACAAACCTTTTCTTCTCCAAGTTGGTTTAGGTCAACATTTTATCATATCAACAAAAACAAACTAGAACAGCATGTTTTCAAATTCCATTGCTGTTGTATACACTGGTACCTAATTCCATTTTCACAGCCATATGATGTTGCATTGCACAGACTAAGGTTTTATCTATCTAATCATTCTCTTTTTTTATCACACAGAATATGAAATTATGGATACCCCAGAATTGAATTGATAACAGCAATATATTTGCTATGTCATCAATGTCCTTGATACATAAAACTCTCTTTTTCTTTTGTTTTTTCCTTGACATGCACATCAGCGCCTACAATGACTAGTATAATAGTATGTATCAACTGCTTCGACTTGTGCCTCAATTCATAGTTTTGCCCATTACATATTTTATGTAATTAGTATAAATGAAGTCAGTAGAGGGTAAAGAAAGGGTTGCTTTCGTATTAGTATTAAAATAAACTTGGCCCAGAGAAATGATTTCCATGATCCGTAGAATCCATGAACTACAAATGGCAAATGCTGCCGCATAAAACTGAAACAGGGAAAAAATAAGATTCCCTAGAATGAGCAAATTCATAAAAGGACAGGTAGAGATAAGCAATACATAGTGTTTTGCATTTAAAAATGTAACTTGGCTAGGTATAAGTTAGATGTTTTATTTTATTACATCTTATTTATCTCATGTGCATGCATATACCTGGGTGGGGGTATGCATGCCATAAAGCATGAATGGAGGCCATAGAACAACTTGCAGTTTGCAGTTATAGCTCTTACCTATGTGGGTCTTGGGTATCAAATTTAAGTCTTGATGCTTCACAAGAATCTTATTCACTGTGCTATCCTACAGACCCACAAGTCACACAATTTTTTTGAGATTTCAAAGAGCAAGAGATAAGGAAGGTATTGTGATGAATTTTCATTGTCAGTTTGATTGGAAAAAGAAATCCTTGGTGTATTGATGATGCACACCTTTGTACCTCTATGGAAAGACTTAACAGAAAAGAGGAGATCCACTCAAAATGTCGGTGCAGCATCTATTGAGTTGGGGTCCTGGACTGAATGAAAAAAATCAGGAAAAATCGAGAGCCAGCTAAGCATTAGAATTTCCCTTTCCTGTTTTCTGGTCAGTTCATGGACCAAGCTCTCTAAGTCTTCCCGACTCAGAGGGACTGTAGTCTTCTGATCTATGAGCCAAAGTAAACCCGTTTTCCTTTAAGTTGCTTTTAATCAGATGTTTGATCACAGATCATAAAGGTGACAAAGATAGGCAAAATAAAACCAAAATTCAAATTGGTATAACAAGAAAGGAAAAGAACTGATAGTTGGCAATATATATAAAAATCCACATAGTGCTTTGATTATTGTCACTGCTTTGGTTTGCTTAATTTTTTGTTTTTGATTTCCAAATAATCTTAAACTAAATAGAATAAGAGTTTACTTGCAATTCCTTCGTACAAGGTTAAGGACAGCACAGGTGGAAGGCTTATCTCACAGTGTTTACATAGACCATCTAACCTGATGAAGTGATGGGGCCTTAAGGGTAACCTGTTTGCTTCAAGGAAGGGTATCTCTCTTCACACCTATGCTTTCATATGCTGTCATTATAACAAAACACCTGGGATAATCAGCTTTGAATGTTTTGCTTTACTTCACAGCCTGGAGTTTGCATTGCATAACTGACTGGACCCATTGCTTTGGAGCTTTGATAATGCAGCAAGTCATTATGGAAACTCACCTTATCAACAAGAAACAGAGGAACAAGAAGAGGGTAGGGAGGCCTCAGTCCCCAATGCCTTATAGGGCAAACCCCTTATAACATAAATATTACCCTCTTAGTTCCACTACCTCTCCAAAGTTCTATCCTGGAGAACAAGATTAAACGCATATGCCTCTGAGGACACTCAATATCTAGGCTGCAGCAATCGCTAAGAAACAGACAGGGGTTTTTCACTAGGAAAATGCACAAGGTGATCAATTTGATTCCACAAATAGGCAAACATTTTTAAAGGGACTTCAAAGAGTCGCAAAGATAGTAAATGCTCATTCAAACCTATAGTTCTTTCCACAGGGATTGAATGAGCTCAGAGATATCAACAAAATAAAAAGAAATAAAATTCCTTCTTCTTCCCTAGATGGGTATTAATGAATATATCAAATATTCTGATATTGTCTGATACTGTGGACTTCATCTGGGCTCCCAAAGCTTTGAAAATACTCAGGCTCCTTTCTGTGGCACAGTTGTAGCTGGTACCATCTAGATATGTGAAGCCTCCAGAAAAGCAATGATATAGGCTCTGGAAGTATGAAGGAGGGTGTATGTCGGGGATTCCTAAACACTGCAAGAGATAGGAAGAATTGAATAGTTGATTCATCCATCGAGTATGGCTTTTCTCATCTGTGGAAGTAATATATGATAGAGCATTCTAGAGACATCTATGATTTCTTATTCCTCTTCTTTTAATCTATTCTCAAACATTATTCAGATACAAAGAATCATTTTTGGACTGATTATTAATATGTTGTTTATATATGTATATTTGTAGTCCAGCAGCCTCAGGCTATGTAATATTATTTAACATGTTGCTGACCAGATTTATTATCTGGAGAAAATAAGATCTCTCTACAAAGAGGGTATTAACTTAGCCTTGATTTGATAACATTGCAATTTTACTTTGTGACAATAAACAAGATCTACAATTAAGACCTGGTACATCAGGACTTCCAATAGCCATAGAGAGTAGTTATGTGCCCAACTGAATACTCTTGGGAGAAGCTTCTGAAGCTATCGTGCTGTGCTGCCAAGACAAGTCAAAGAGTAAAGACACTTGCCTGATTGGAGCTTGGAAGCTACCTATCCCAGTTTAGCATGGAAAAATTAAGATGGAAATTTTGCCTTTAAATCTTTTTATATGGTACTTAACTTACCAAAACTACTGGTACTAGAGCTGGTACTAGAATATATGAGAAATACCTGATCATATTCTCTATCTATGGTTATCTATTTATATATCTATCACCCTTCCTCTCTCTCTCTCTCTCTTTCTCTCTCTCTCTCTCATATTCACAGCCCATAGGATCATACTCTAGGGACGTCAGTTAATGAATTCCTGGATATACTTTCTGCAGATACTTCAACTTTACCAATTTTTTTTTATTTTGAAAATGGATAGTGTAAAAGGAAAGAGGACAGAAAAACGTTTTTTTTTTTTTGAAGTTTACTTCTCTTCAAAACTTAAATTGCTTTGTTCCCTGAAAGATTTAGGGAACTCACATGCCGCATCCTCTCCCAGTTCCACTGTGTGCCTTTAATTGAGGACATTCCAGAGTCACAGTGCCTATTGTGTATGGCAGAATTTGGCGTAACAGCCCAGAAAACAGAAAAGGGGCACATGCTCCAGAATTTGGCTCACAATTTCTGAGTTCATTGCTTCTTCTAAGCTTTGGCACCAGAGTAATAAGAATGAGGCTACTGATACATTTATCTTGAAAATCAGTTCTATAAAAACTGATAGGAGATAGGTTAAAGGTCAGGTAAAGTAATTATTACAAAACTTATGAGCAATTTCTATGGAAGAATTACAAGTTTTCATAATGCCTGCTTTACCTTCCTTGTAAAATGTATAGGTGGGATGACGTTTCCCTGTGGAACTCAGTAACAATACTTTTTTCTCCTTCTTATTTATTGATTTCTTTTACATCCCAACTGCAGTTTCCCCTCCCTCCTCACCTCCAAGTCCCCTCCTCACTCCCCATCTGTCCCCACTCTCCCCATCCTTTCCTCTTCCTTCTCTAGCCTGGAAAGGGCAGGTTTCCCATGAGTATCAACAAAACATGACACATCAATTTGCAGTAAGACTGAGCACCTCCCCATGTATTAAGCCTGGGCAAGAGGACCTAGTATGAGGAGTAGGGTCCCAGAAGTCAGTAAAAGGATCAGAGATACCCCCTGATCCCATTGTTAGAAGTACCACAAGAGGACCAAGCTACACAACTGTAACATATATGCAGAGTGCCTAGGTCAGTACCATACAGGCTCCCTGGTTGTCAGTTCACTCTCTGTGAGACCCTATGAGCCCAGGTTATTTGATTCTGTAGGGGTTTTGTGGTATCTTTCACACCTCTGGCTCTTACAATCAGTTCTCCCCCTCTTCTCCAGATTTACCAAAGCTCTGTCTAATGTTTGGCTATGGATCTGCATCTGTTTCCATCAGTTGCTATATGAATCCTGTCTGAAGACAATTGGGCTAGGCACCAACCTATGAGTATAGCCGAATATCATTAGGCATTATTACATTGATATTGTTTCTCTCCACTTTTGTTTGATTCTATCCTAGGTCTCTCAGTCATCCAGCCTGTGGGTCCTGGTATTCAAGGCAGTGTCAAGGGTGGGCTTACTCTCCTTGTAGGCAATTACAATAAAGTAGTCCCACACTAGCTCAGAATAGATTATAATAAAGGGTTCTTTATTTAGGGGTAGACTCAGAGATCAACGGTCCTCTGCATGAGCAGGGAACAGGAACTGAATCCAACACTGAAGAGAGGCCATGCAAGATTTTCATCTGCATTTGTAGTGCAAGAGATCACGTCCAAGTAGGTTGGTATCTTAAAGGATATTGGCTGAAGGAGTTCCCACAGCTCCTCCTGGTATAGATTTTAGACTAGTCATTGGTTTGCCACTCTCTCAATCTCTATGCCACCTTTTACCTCAGCACATCCCATAAGCAGGACAGACAACTGTGTGCCATTCCTCCCCACTATCCTTATCCACCTATTGATTTGCGCATTTGAACATTGCTGGCCATGGCCTTCCCGAACCATGTACATGAATGACAGTATATTTAGTAAAACTGTTCCTCCCAGTCACAGTTGAAGAACCTTTATGAGAAGATCCATTCTGAGAAAATATATCAAAACATACTTGAAAATCCTGACAGAAGAATAAAATGTCTCAATTCACACTGTGGTTGCTGAGGACCCCAAGGATCACTCTGAGCAGAGTAACAATAGAAGCAGTCACCGCAGACAAAGTGCATGCTTCCAAGCCTGTGCCGATTGGTCAAATAGGCCTTCATCAAGATGGAATGGCTTGAAACTGCAGGTGAGGCATTTACAGAAGACTGACAGGAACATCTCCATGATGAAACCCCACTGGAGAAGGTGCCGGTGACAGAGACAATATGGCTTTGCACACATAATTAAACTCTATTGTATCAGCATGTACCATGAACCATCCATGCAAAGCCAACCTGTAAGCATCAGATTCAGATAAAGAAAAGCATGAGAATTATTAACTGCACATCTTTCACCTCTTAGAGTGGAAGATTTCTGAGTTCTGAGATGTTGCCTTTCTCAAGTTGTGTTGTAGCCCAGTGATTAAAATACCATTCGCTATATACCAAAGTGAATTTTTTTCAAAGAAGGATCTGGCAGCATTAGTCATCCTCTTAACAAGGGGCAATGATTGATGTAGTTCCTTGGGGATTATTAATGCGGACATTTCTGCTCACCCTTCTTGATGCCACACAGACTTAGTTTTTGAAAACACAAGTTAATAATCAGATTTCCCACTAAAGTACAAGTACTGCTAACAGGAGAAGAAAGTCAAATTCAGCTGAGTTCGCCATCAGATTTATACTGTTCTTGGAGAATTTGATTCAATTTTTCTTAAATGTAGTTGCGGTGAAAAGAGAGGTTAAATAGAAATGGGGAATTAGCTTGTCGTCATGGCTATTGCAGTCCATCATTTCCTTCCAGGTCATTACGTAAGCATAAGCCTTCTCCTTTTCATCACTCAGTTTCCAGCTTTGAAAATTGGGAACAGGCAAGTCTTCATTCCATCCAAGTTAAAACTGAAGGCAAAACGTATCGTTGCGAAGTGGATGGTGGTGTCTGAGACTCGTACTTAGATATTCTTCCTTCTGAAAGCAGAGGAAGAAACGCTATCCTCAATTTGTCCCTTTCAACCCTGTATGGAACCATGTACTCAGGAGTACCTGTGTAGCAGAGCATACACAATAGGGTGACGTTTTCCAGAAAATTAGTAGGGATGAGGCATGGTAACTGAGGTGGTGGTATTTATGTCTTTCTTTTGGTTGACTTTAAGATGTTTTTAATTTTGTTGTGTTTCTGTTTATCTTGATTTGTGTGAGAGGTGTGTGCAAACAAATACGCAATGCCACAGCGTGTGTGGAACTCAGAGGACAACCTAGAGGAGCCATTCGTTGTTATTGTTTGTTTGGGTTTTTGTTTTTCTTGGTTTTGTTTTTGTTTTCCTTGCACCACGCAGACTCCAAGGCTTTATTTAACTCCAGTCGTTAGGCTTGTCAGAAGTTGCCTTGACCCCTTGAGCACAAGAACAGGTTTTAGCCAGTTTCTAACAGGCAAAAGAATATCCTTTGTTGTCTAAAACTTACGGAAAATGATAATGTCTCGGAGAGGTTAATGACAGCAGGGATTACCAGTGGCACAATGGTGGCTAAGCCGGTGTTTGTATACTGAAGAAGCAGCAGTGAATGGATGTGTCTTTAATTGTCATTTTCCTCTGATGACACTCTGTGTAGCTCAGGCTCTTCTCTGAGTCTACAACCTGCTAAAATGCAAGTGGTGGGGGCTTGGTATTCCTATAGTGCTAGCTTATTTTATTCTAACATGGTACATATCATTTTTACTGCTAACAATTATTATTGCTGATTGATTTTAAATTGTTTCTAAATTCCCATTGTTGATTTAATGAAGAATAAATGACATCATACCTTGTTTCCAAGATGTGCACAGAGCCTCCAGCATGTGTGACTCAAACCTAATTTTTATATTTATTGTAGTCTAAAGCCAAGACTCTCGTCAGGCCCTTGACCTAAACCAGATTCCAGGGAGGAGACTCTCACTTGTGTGATTCAAAAGCCAACCTTTGTCTATTACAGCTTTAATTTTTTTTAAAGCTTTGGCTTTTTACAAGACACTCTCTCTTCTACTTCATCTTGTGTCTAGCGGCTCCATTCTTTCTTTTCCCGGAGCTCATGGCTATTTATACCAGCATGCTCTGTTGTGAAGGTATGTTCGCAATGACTGCAGCCCAGATAATAACTGCTACTTGTGGATTATTCAATTATGACTTCTCTTATTTCTCTAAGGATTACTTAGGACTCTTCTTGGCCGTTCTTTGGTTCTTTTTGCAATCATTACAGGCAAGAGGGCAAAATGGCAACACATTAAAATTTTTTAATAAAAATAGAAATGAAAGACAATCCCTATAGCTTCATTTCCAAAAGAGGGTAGAGGGGTGAACTTTTAATAGCCAAAGAAAGCTCAATAGTCAGGTAACTAATGGCTTGATTGTGATACTAGGTGAGGCTGCTGCACAGACCCTCAGAAAATACCAGAATAGCTTCTCCATCAATAGAAACTCCCAGGAATGGAAAGGGACACTATGACTTTTCTAGCTGGTATATTTTAAAACTTTTTGTGCTAAATTAGTGAGGTTCTTTCAAAAATTCTGGAGGACAACAAGGAAGGGTAAATGATACAAGGAAAACAAAGTTCCAGGAAAAAAAAGAGAACACATTTCACAGTTAGAACTGGTCATTTTTTTATTCCATATGAGTTTCAGTCTCACTGTGTAACTGTGTAATATGGGAAAGATGAGCATCCTCCTGCTTTGCAAGGCTGACACCATGGGAGAGTGTGAGGAGACGTCAGGAAAGCTTCAGTTGTCTTTCATCAGCCCCCTCTCCGGTCTTCATTTGCTGACTAGCACTCAGCCTTCTGGCTCCTGGCTCACCGGTATGTTTCCTGAATGTCTTCTATTGCAGTCTTCATGCTCCGCAAATGCCAAAAGGAAGTAGAGGGGTCACCCTGGCCAATGCTAGCAGAAAACATGAACATATAGACAGTCTGGAAAAATCAGAGCTGATAATGGTTTAATCAAGCTGAGAAAAGCAACACTCGAGTGCTCAATTAATATCTATAAATGTGCACTCTTCTGCATTGACCCAATGGCCCACTACCACAGTAAAAACTAGAGGGAAAAAAATCTTCATTAGGAAGAAATAAAAAGGCTGTGGTAGTGTTAACTGCTACTAAATACAATATAGGTCATCATTGCGATGTCTTCTATATATGACTGAGTCTTGTCTGGAGCAAGAAAGGTAAACGTCTTGATTGGCTGCATGTTGTTTGAACTGTGCCTTGAGTGCACATCTTTCAAGGAGTATGACGTAAGAGGTGACATCTTTTGGAATAGGGAATTAGTAGACTTCCAAAAAGAAAGTATTTTATAGGGAATGAGAAAACAGAAATGGAACTTAACACATGTACGTTTTGTGTTTGACTGAGTCTTGCTAAGATGCACTTAAACTCATTATATTTTCATGCTGGCCTCAAACTTGTGATCCTCCTGCTTCTGCTTTTCAAGTCCTGGATTGCAGGGGTGTGTCATCATATTTTCAGGTTCAATTTGCTTTCAGAGCTGTGGAGCTACACAGCTTTCATTTTATTTATTGTTTATGTAAAGCAATAGAGAAAAAGATCAGGGTGATCAGATCTAAAATTTGAAATGCTGCTCCATAAAGAATTTTCTACCCAAAATTCTATATATTTAAGAATGTAGTTTATAGTGGCCCCTATCCTTAATTAAATGGTTCGTATTAAATCTGTTTTTCATCATTTAAATGATAATCAATGAACTGGTCTCATTTGATTTTTAAAATACTTTGAAGCAAACAGAATGGTGTGGATATGCCAAGAATTAATTAGCACTGGCCTCTGCAGTGTTTCCCTGAATGAACTGTGGACAGTTGTGAGTTATAGCTCTACAGAAGAATCAGGAGAGAAGGGACACGGTGAGAAGGGGCTATACACGTTTTAGGAACATTGGCACTTTTCAATTATTTATGTGGTTTATCTCTACAGGGAAAACCATGGTTTATAAAGAACACTATCTGGTTCTCTGCAAACTGAGGCTGGCAACCAATAATATGGGAGATATTGTGCTTAAGGGAGCTCCTCTGACCTTCCTGGAGACCCTTGGTATTAAATTGGGCACTTTGCTTAGCTAATAATAACTGTGTTCAGAACCTGTCATCTACAAAGAACTTTAATTAATCCTCATAACACCATGGTGGGCTGCAGAAGGTGAGTGTTATTATGTGCATTTCATATGAGGTAAAATGCAGGCAGAAACACAGAGAGGAAATCACTTACCTGTGATAGCAAGTATAAAGTTAAATTTAGCCCTGAGAGATACCTTAGAAGACCATATGCCTTCCTCCTGAGAAGTTCTTCTTAGTAATGTATCTGGGACAGAACACGTGGGACCGTTGTTTAGAGCTACAGAAGGCAAAGGAGGAGAACACAGCCAGACTAAAATGTCTTTCTGGAGATGTATAGAATGGGGAAAGGATGAAGAAGCGAGAGCAGGGGAAACTGATCTGGTAAGGAGAGTTTCATTTCAAAGTCAGGGACAGAGTGATATCACCATGCTGTTTTGAGTAGGCAAAATTATTCTTTTCTGAAGCAGTAAGATCTTCAATAAAACAAAGCAATAAAACACAACACTATTATTCCCTCAAGACTTCTCTGTGTATGTTAACAGAGATGGTAGAGAAATCCAAGTACTGAGCTGTAAGAGAAAGTGGTGATGGAAATGTCTTTGGATAGACTGGTGGACAGATGGATGGATGGATGGATGGATGGATGGATGGATGGATGGATGGAT